>VZTZ01021416.1:216455-251664 GCA_013400955.1 Drymodes brunneopygia | reverse complement strand
CCCCGTTATGCTGCAGACTGTCCTTAAAAGGAGTGGATATACTGTCAGTATTTCTTCTCTCGTCCTCTTTTTAATCTTCTTCCAGTGTCTAGTGAAGCTGAATGTGAAACTGAAGCCTATGCTGGACTCCGTGGCAGTAAACAGAGGTAAATGGGAGGAGCTGCACCAGAAAAGACTTCCTTCTCAGGGGGCATCCTTGTCCTCCTTTTCCTCTAACTTCACCATGTCTCTCAAAGACATAAATTAAGCCTGCAAATATCAGTGTCATTTAACAATAAGAGCTGCCTGAAAGGTTTCCAAAAGCTTTTTTTTTTTAAGTTTCCACCATTTTTTAAGAAACACTTTCCCAGACATGCTGAATTGATCAGATGTTACCTTGATGGCAGCGCAGTTTGCTTTTCCTGGAAGGCTCAGTGGGACTGAGCAGGAGCCTGCAGTGGGATTGCGCTGGAATCTGAAATGACACGCAAGACTGAGCAGAAGCAGCGTTCATTCAGCTCCACTACATTTCAACTGCTGCTGTAAAAATCCGTAAAGCTGACAACAGACTGAAATATAAGAACTCGCAGCTTAATAAAATTAATAATACAGAGCGGGACTGGGATGCAAGCTGGCCAATTCATATGCAAGGAGCTGCAGAAAACAGAATAGTGTGTAATTACATTGTTGTTTTGCATCTCTTCAGTACATGTTATGAATCAATTATGCCTGCTTTTGTGATGCTCTTCTCTTACTCTCCCTCCTCTTTTATGCCTGAATGTTCTGAAAAGCCTGCTTTGTATTCTGAAGAAGTATTTTTTTACAACAAAGCTTCTTAGTGATTGATCAGGGCCTTTAGAATTGCCTACCTTTGCTACATTTAAAAACAAACTTTATTATCTTTAAAAACACCAAGCTGTCCCTTCTTCCCTAAGAAATTCATATTAACAGTGCAGCAAATTTCTCAGCAAGAGGAAGTTTGCATAAAGGCAAAATATTGCATGGTAATTTTAGAGTGGGTTTTTTTTCCTTTTAAAAAATGCTCTTGTAACACATTCATTTTTTTTAAAATTATAGTGTCGCCTAAGGAAAAGATTAATGGCTTTTTTTGAAAATAGAATACAAATAAAACAGGACATCTGTTGCTTTGTGCTTCAGGTTTATATTACAGTGAAAAGCAGACCATGGATAAGCCTTTCTAGTATAATTTCCAGTTAAAGTTAGAATTTTGAAATGGTGGAGAGGTAGAATATCATCACATTGGACTGACTACCTCTTACTCTCTTGCAATTCTTTCAGTACAAATTCAAATGCTATTACTGCAGGTAGCACAGCACTAGTCAAGGCTCACATCAATATCTGTGGTAAAGATGTCCCTAAAAATCTAATCAAATATGATAGGTCACAAAGCCAAATGAGTCTCTGTGACGACCCTGCTATTACCTGAAAGTTGGTCTCCTTCCATTAGTGCCAAGATCATTAATGCAGCAACCTGTGATCCGTGATTTGAGAGTGCTTTCTCTGCTGCATGACCAGACACAAGAAGAGTCCTGTTTCAGAGCTTATGAGTGCCCATTCACAGGGAAAAAAAAGCCTTTGTACTCCATGAAAAATGGGATTCTAAATATAGGGTTGTCTGGCAGCAGAAATTAAAGCTGAATTCAGCTTAGTTTTACACCTGTGCCAAACTCCATTTACTTCAGTGGAATTACCTTGAACTGGCACCAGCTTAATGGAAATCAGAACCTGGCCCAGCTGACCAGATGCTAAAAGAGCTTTTCTCCTTTCTAAGGAAACTGAGTTGTTAGAGCCTTAGAAAAGCTGACTACATCTGTCTGACAATCAAACAGAAACAACAAATCTGCTGATCACTTCTTCAAAAGAAATACAACAAAACAAAAACGCTCTGTGCTTCTAATGGTGTGCAGGACAATAGCTGGAAATTCAGTAGCACTGCGAGCCAATCTGTCAGTGCACAACTGAACCACAGCACTCTCTAGCAGAAGGAAGCAAAGAAGGAGCAGAAATGCAAACTGCACAGCAGTGAGTACATGCACCAAATGGAAATGTTTCTGCTGTTCTTTTACCACTTCTTCCTTCTCTGAATAAAGCCAGATGCACTTTAGTAAGCAGCAAGCCATACAAACCTACAACACGGACTTTGAGGGAAAAACAGATACTAGGAGCTGACAGTACTGCTGGCAGGTACACACGGCTTTCCTGAATTTTGATATTGCATATTGCTAAGTATAACATAATTTATAATGCATACCCTACAGCCTCCCTGAAGGTTGAATCTCCCCTCATTTCCTCTCCTTTTTATTGGCTTCAGTGCACTGTTGCCCATGGCAACACCCACTGGCAGGGATGGGGATTCGGCAGCACCGCAGCCTGACACGCAGCTGAAGCCCTAACAATGTCAACCATCAATCAAGTGACTGTTTATAATTGCCTCCATCTATTTCTCCTGTCTTTTGGTATCTTTGCCATTGTGGGTCAAAATTCAGAAACTGCTGACTAATGTTATGGTTCTGTTCCTCCATCACAAGGAAGAAAATGAGAGCACATGGCTTGATCTTATCAAATTGTTCTCAGGCAAAACGAAGCAACCCTACTGCAACTGGGGGGCCCAGCAGTGCATCCCAGAACAGCATCTGGTCTCTGAAAGTCATGAAGCTCAATCTTAAAAAAACAACCAACTAAACAAACAAAAACCTTATATTCTTTTTTTAAGACTTAGCTTAGGAAACAGCAAAAAACAAGTGAGAAAAAGATGATTCTTTGTGGAAGCACGTAATACAGTAAAGGAACATATTTCAAGTCTATTATATTTTAAGATTTGGCTAAACACTTTTTATCTACTGCTTATAAACTTGATGATCAGAAATTGTATCTGCTTTTCAATATTTCTGATAGGGAAACAATTTCCCAATATTTCAGTCAGTTTTGCCAGATTCTCTGAGATATGCACAAGAGACATGATTGTGTAGGTTATTTAATCTCATTCTCTTTTACTCGCTTCCCTGCCTGCTGAAGGATAGCTTAAACAAAAAACACATTGAAATCAGCCTAATTCTGTGAATGCATATAAAACACAGGTCCACAAGAGGCAAGGACAAATCCAGAGAGCATGTGGAGAATACAATTCTTACCCAGAACAGTGCTGCTTGGCCTTTCCCTGGAGTTGCCCAGCACATCAGCAACAGACAAATCACCATTCCTTTGCCCCAGCTGTAAGTGGAAATTTGGCCTTGAATGAGGCCTCTAGCATTTACAATTCCAGTGCTAAAATCCGATGGGCACATGGATTGTCCATAGGAGACTCAGAGGTGCTTCAGGCTGGTTCCGTGGCAATGCCTTTTTTCTGGCTGTCCTACTGACTTGTGCCAACTGCAGCCTGAATTCGGTCAGGTTTCTAGGCCCATGAACTGCAGGCCTTGAGGTCTCACAAGAGCCAGGCAGCAGTCTTAATTTTGTGACCAGGAAACACTCAGGAGAAGATCTGGGTCTTCATCCCCAGCCTCAAAGGTAGTTCATGCCAAACAGTAATTTCACTCAGGATTCCCACCTGTGAAATCGTTTACCAAAATCAAGCTTTCCTCGCAAAAAATGAAACCCAAATAAAACAATAATTTAAAAAAAAAAACAAACCACTACCATAAATGTCCCACAATTGCAAAGGATAATCAGGAAGGAGCTTGACATTCAAATCCTGCTTGATTTTGAGCAGGCTTCTGAACTGCATATCTGCCCCAGCAGCTGGTGGCAAGTAACAACAGTGGGTTTGTCTCCTGCCCTTCTGCCAAAGCCCCTTTCAAGCTCAGCAAGGAGACAAGGATGTCCCCTGGGTACAGCCCCAATTTTGGCTTCACTCCTGGGAGGGGGAGGGAGCAGACAGGCTTTGGTGGAAGAGCTCAGGTCTTGTATGTGCACCCCCAGACTAAAGTGCTCCTCTGCAACACGACACTGTGACCCCACCAGGAAACTGAACACTGCTCAAGGCAAGGAGCACCTGGGGTAGAGGCTCTCCTGTGGCTCAAGCAGAAGAACCTCCCAAGAACAAGATGTCCAAAAGGTGTCTTTGGCTGTACTTCGAGTAGTGAAATCAGACAATTCCGTCCCAGCCCAGGACCTACAGACAAATAAGAACAGCTTCATAATGTGATGGAGAAGCAGACTCTGCTTGTGAGGACGTGGTTTTGCTCCTGCTCCAAAGCAGAGCTGCACAAGGTCAGGCAGCAGCAGCTCACTGAGGTTTAAACTGGATGCCCCATGTGGCAGGCAGGCACAGAACTCTCCACAGCTCTGTCTCAGCCAACCTCTGTATTTACAGGGCCAGGGGTCTTGCCAAGAAGGTCAATTGTATGTTTTGTAATCACAGCATAGAGAAGTAGGTTTCATTTTAGCTCAGGTATTTCTTCAGATGGTGTCCTTGGTACAGCAGCTGCATTTTTCTGGTCTGGTGACCTGGCTAATTGCTCCTTCTTAGAGTGCACTGCAATCTCATAATGTGCCTGTGGTTACCAACAAAGCCAATACTAGTAGTCACAAATTATTTTTGAAAACTGCAACCAGCAGTGCCTAACATAATTTGTAATATTTAGATGAATTTATTCTAGTGGAAAAACAGGAGTGTTTCAGTCTACAGGCCAAATACTTATTTTCCCTTCAGAAATTAAGAACTATTTTAGTTCCTGATAAGCCATTTGTGCGTGGAGTGAAATTTTAAAACAGGTTCATTTCAAAGTTAGGTAAAACATATTAACAGGCACTTCAATGCTTAGAGTGTTACAGGCAAGAAAATATAGAGCAAGAAGGTTTTTTTACTGGCTTTATTAAAGGAAGGGTTTTCAAAGAGCAAAATCATGTGAATGGTTTCTAACATAGCAATGAAGTGGGACATGTAACCTGCTGAATTGGGATGCCCCAGAGACTCCCATCACTGGAACGTGCCAGTATTGGAATACATCCTGTATATTGCTTGCTACCTTTTCTTTCCTGGATTACTTTGTATTTAATTACGAATTTATAAGCATGTTGGCCACTGCATCTTACAGTTTTGTGGGGAATACCATTATAAACCCTGAACCTTTGCCTGTGGAAACAACAGACACATGCACAGTAATGCCATGTGTCTGTTCTAGGGCAAGTGAATCCCAGATACTTGCAACATGTGTAACTTAAAAGACTTCTGCATCCTTTTTCTTTTTTATTCATTTTTAAACCATTACTCTTATTGTTTTGCCTAGTAGAACAAACTATGCTGGTTCAACTTTCAAAGCATGCTTTTGAAATTAGCAACTTGGTTTTACTGGTCTTTAAAAAAAATAAATAATTTTAATGGCTTACTATGATTTTCCTTTTTCATTATTACTACTTTTCTTTGAAACTACTTTGTTGGGATCAACCAGAGCTGTATCTATTGATTACTGATTCACACAAATAGAAGATCCTGAAAACACGCTAGACTGAGTGGCCCAGACACAATTTTTGACACACAGCCTTGCAGCACTCATTCCTGGGGGCAAACCAAACTCCATCACTGGATCCGCCTGGCATTAGTCTGGAATGACCAGAAACCAAATCCGTCTGGTGACCCTAAGAGAGCTATTCACACGTACAGAAATTACACAGATTATACAGACTGTGGTCTGAAGTATCACTATTCAGCAGAAATACCAAGGGTGGGAAAATAGTCCCTCCAAAGCACAGTTACACTGCTGAATAAGAAAAGTTGGAAGTAATTTCTTCTACTTTTGCAAGCTGCTGGAAAGCTCTCGGGTTGTGCCAAGGTAGACATACTTCCTGCCTTCCACCAGCCTTAACCAACTTTGATAAGCTGTAAAAGAGATGTTTACAAAGCCCAAGGCAGAAGTTAAATGCTTCCTACCCTGGGCTACGTGTTTAGCTTAGAGTCTGCTTTTACATCACTTACAGCTTAAGGGAACTATTACACACCAGAGAAACACAGGAGCCGATTTTTACTCTTTATTCCTCCCAGCTGCACGTGATCCCGAAACGAGGGAATCATTCTGGCCCAGGCAGCGATCTCAAGAGGCTCCAGTTCTTTGCGCCAATTTGGAATCGGCACTGAACACGGCGCGTCAGTGCTCGGGAGACGGGCGCAGGGAGGGGAGCAGAGGGCGGGCAAACGCAGAGGCCGCGGCTCCGCTCCCGGCCCCAGCTCCCACTCGCGGCAAGGCAGGCCGGGCAGGCCGGGCAGGGCGAGCGCCGCTATCCCCGCCAGAGCGGCGGCATGGCCCCGCGCTCCNGTTGCCATGGCAGCGCGGGCCGCGCTTCCGCCCCGCCGCAGCAGTGCCGGGCCGGCCATGGAGGCCGCGCCGGTGCCCGATGGGCAGCACACGGCCGTGGTGTACGGGCTCATCGGCGGCGGGCGCTACGCCGAGGCGGTGTCGCTGCTGAACCGCGGGCTGCAGAAGAGCTGCCGCTCCCGGGGCTGCCTCTCGCTGCTGGGCTACTGCCACTACCAGCTGCAGGAGTTCGCGGCGGCGGCCGAGTGCTACGAGCAGCTGGTGGCGCTGCACCCGCAGCTGCTCCCGTACCGCCTGTGCCACGCGCAGGCCCTCTACAAGGCCGGGCTGTTCGCCGAGGCCCTGCGCGTCGCCAGCCCGCTGCTGGACGCCCCCGCCTTCCACCGCCGGGCCCTGCGCCTCCAGGCCGCTGTCCACTATGCCCAGGGCGACTTCCCGGCGGCCCAGAGCCTGGTGGAGGAGGAGCTCGCCGCCGCCGCTGACGGTGGTTCCGGAGCGGCCGAGGACCCTTCGGAGCGGGCCGATGTCGAGGTCAACCTGGGCTGCCTGCTGTACCGGCAGGGCCGGCACGAAGAGGCCAGCGGCAAGTTTGCCAGCGCCATGCAAGTGCTGGGGTACTGCCCGGAGCTGTCGTACAACATGGCGCTGTGCTCCTATGCCGCCAAGCAGTACCCTGCTGCCCTCAAGTACATCTCCGACATCGTCAAGCGCGGCATCCACCAGCACCCGGAGCTCAACGTGGGCATGACCACCGAGGGCATCGAGGTCCGCAGCGTGGGCAACACGCTGCTCCTGCACCGCACGGCCCTGGTGGAGGCCTTCAACCTGAAGGCGGCCATCGAGTACCAGCTGCGTAACTTCCAGGCGGCGCGGGACGCGCTCACGGACATGCCGCCGAGGGCTGAGGAAGAGCTGGACCCCGTCACGCTGCACAACCAGGCGCTCATGAACATGGACAGCCAGCCCACTGACGGGTTTGGGAAGCTGCAGTTTCTTCTCCAGCAGAACCCCTACCCACCAGAAACTTTTGGTAACTTGCTACTCCTCTATTGCAAGCATCGGTACTACGACCTGGCAGCTGATGTCCTGGCAGAGAATGCCCATCTGACCTACAAACTGCTCACACCTTATCTGTACAACTTCTTGGATGCCATCATTACTTGTCAAACTGCCCCTGAGGAGGCTTTCCACAAGCTAGATGATTCAGCAGGGACTATAACTGAGCAGCTGAGAAAACTCACAAAGCAGGTACAGGAAGCTAGACAAAATTGGGATGATGAAGCTCTAAAAAAGGCAATTAATGAGTATGATGAGACTCTGGATAAATACGTACCTGTCTTGATGGCCCAGGCAAAGATTTACTGGGACATGAAGAATTACACAATGGTAGAAAAGATCTTCCACAAATCAGTGGAGTTCTGCAAGGAGCACGAGGTGTGGAAGCTCAATGTGGCTCACGTGCTCTTCATGCAGGAGAACAAGTATAAAGAGGCTATTAGCTTCTATGAGCCAATAGTTAAAAAGCACTACGACAACATTCTTGATGTCAGTGCCATTGTGTTAGCAAACCTCTGCGTTTCTTACATCCTGACCAGCCAGAATGAGGACGCAGAGGAACTAATGAGGAAGATCGAGAAGGCAGAAGAGGAGATGTCCTATGATCACCCTGAAAAAAACACCTACCATCTTTGCATTGTCAACCTAGTCATTGGTACCCTCTACTGTGTGAAGGGAAACTATGATTTCGGCATTTCAAGGATCATTAAAAGCCTGGAGCCATATAACAAAAAACTGAGCACGGACACGTGGTATTACGCCAAGCGGTGCTTCCTATCCTTGCTGGAGAACATGGCCAAGCACACAGTCATGCTGCGGGACAGTGTGATTCTGGAGTGCATACAGTTCCTGAAGCAGTGTGAGCACTATGGGAGAAACATCCCAGCTGTCATCGAGCACCCCCTTGAAGAGAGTGGGATGAACAGTGGGGAAAACACAGTCACCTATGAAGCCAGGTTTTTGAGGGCACTGATGTATAAGGTCACCGGGTGGGCTCTGTAAATGTTGTTATCATACAGCAGAAATGAGAACTTTGTTCTTTTCTTGTGCTTGTGAGGTAATGCTAACCCTCACATTAAAGATTTTGTGCTGTATTTTAACAACGTTCAGTAGAAAATACAGTATTTTCATTAAATTAAGCTGCACCAAATAACTACAGGCATTCTCAGTAACCAGTCATGTTAAATAAAACTTAAGGTGTGTTGACCAAGAATGTCATTATAGAAATACCATAGAGTTTTCACCCATAAGATAATATTTTATCCTTCTGAAATTTTTATCAAGTTTCTTTTGATTGGTTCACATTTGAAAAAAAATTTCTCTCTTCTAGGACAGAATTTGAAAAAACTTGTTTTAAATCTCTGATTTGTACCTATGTGTGAAATGCTTCTTTATTCTGCTTTTTCCAAGATATTTTTGATATGTTGCAGATCACATTGATAGTATATTTAAACACAAGAAATGGCTTTATATTAAAAAATCAGTTGTACAAACATAAATGTTTCCTTTTGCTAATTCATTAATAATGCACGAGTGTTCTAGCAAATTCTGTAACTAATACAGGGACCAGGAATATATCGCAAGAAGGCTCTGTGAGGATGATATCTCAGTTTAGATCTACCTTTGCAATAAAATTTGTTATGACAGCTGGCTTCAGAGACACTGCTCAGTGCTGCCCCTCAGAGTCCCAGTGCCCACACCATCTGCACCATCTGGGTGGCAGCTGTTGCCCTGCAAACCTGTTTGGTATCAAGTGCTTACACAGTAATTCAGTCCTCTGTGTGCAGCCCCTCCAATCCAAATACTATTCTTAAAATAGTCTCTGGTAAGAGACCCATGAATGTAAAATTATATTATTTTTCATTTTTCTCAGAGAAAAACCCATTTAACTTCCATTTCATGCAGGACTTACAACCTGCACCCTTGGGTGGAAGAAATCTGCTTCTCAGTCTCCTCCTTGTGTTACACTCTTCCTGCATCTCTCGACACTTCTCCAAAGCCCTGTTTATTTGCCTAATTCCTTTACTTGGCATTTCCATCACCCTGGCATCAGTCAGTGTATTTTCTCAGCAGTCTTCCCATCCCTTTTCAAACATATGTGTTCCACAGTGAAGTGGGAGCAAAATGCCTTCCAGTGTTTTTATGCAGTCTGGTTCTGTGCCCCATGGCTGCTCTCCTTTTTGAGCATTCTGCCTTTTGAAGCAATGTGTGAGCTGAAGTTTTAAAATAAGGCTCAAAAATCTGTGGCTTTAACTCATTTGCTTACCTTTGATACTGGCTCCTGAAGAGCTGTTCTGGGAGAATTTTGGAATCAGGCTGCATGTCCCTCAGAATCCAGTTTCTGTGCTGTGGTTTACCTGGAAAGAAAGAGAATGGCATTTTTGAAGTTTTGAAGCTATTATAAAGGAATAGAATAATTAATCCTTCCAGAGAGTTAATATATATAGGAACTGCACAGGCCCACAACCATTTCAACACAGATAAAGTCAACTCTTGTCTGCTAGGGGAGAAACCTGTCAGGGCTTGTGCAGCTAAAGGAAATGCTGTGGGTTTGGTAATGCTGCAGTTTACCCTAAACCTCCTGTAACAGTAAATTAAAATCACATTTAATGGTGTCAAGAATGGAAAAATGTTCTAGAGAGACTAGAGAGCAGACAGGAGATGCAGCAAGGTGTCCTACAGAGGCCTCCATAGCTCATCACTAGGCCATTAAGCCCCTGATTATTGTGATATTAAATATTTCCCACAACTGCTTCCCCATGAGGACGAGACCTGTGATTTCAAATTTTGTTCACCTCCATGAAGCACAGCAGCCCGCTGTAAAACATGTCTCTAATTTACAGTGCAATTGTATTATATATTATGCAGCATAAACAGCATGACCTTTAAAAAAAAAGTTTTTAAAAAGTCACACCACAGAACAGCATCTGAAGTGCAGTAATAGGCAATGCCCTTTATTTAATATTCATTGTGCGTTTTCTGTAAAAGTCACTGGACATTTAAAAAAAAAATTCACTTTGCAGGGTCGTGCCCGTGCAAATGTTGAAAGCCCTCTAATGGAGAGCAGTTTAGATACCCATAAGCTCTTGGTTTTCTGCACAGCCCGAGTGCGGCTTTCACGAGGGCAGTGCTGCCAGGATTTGCAGCCCCAAACACTTCATCCCTTTCTTGCCTTCCTGCCCACACGGGTGCACCGCGAGCAGGCGGAGGCAGCAGAGCCTGCCCGGTCCCAGCCTCCAGCAAGGCACCGGCTCCTAGCCACAGGCTGGGGAGGGGGAACAGCCCTGCTCCCAGTGGAAAAAATGTCCTCTAAAAGGGCTGCGGAGTTGCGCAAGCTGTGGCTGTTTTAGAAGATACGGCTAGAGGGCAGTCGGCATGCCTGGAATTGGCTTCATCCTGTTACATCACAACAAATGTAAAAAAAAAGCCAGGAGAAAATGTCAAGAGCTGCATTTTTCCTGTTCTTCCCTGTTTCTCCTGGTTTTATGTGCTTTTCCTCATGGAGTGTGCTGTGCCCCCAGACAACCCAGGGTTTCTGAGCAGAACGCAAGGACCTCTAAGTGGAGAGGCCTCTGCTGCTGAAAGAAGAGGAAGTGCCAGAGCTGAGTGCCTGAGACAGGCACTTCCTCCTCTGCTGCATGAAGAGATGCTTCTGCATGGAGTCTCCTCTCCATTCCAGCAGCATTTGCCATCCTGGTCACCATGGCCTCTTCCTCAGCAATAGCCACCCAACCCTCCCATGGCAGTGACATGGTGGAGCAGCTGCCCTCACCCTCGTTTTTTCCTGGAGAGCTGCCTACCCACCTGCTCTGTGCCCAGAAGAGCTGGGGCCTGCACTTATGTGTCTGACATCTTTTGTTGCTTCCTCCAGTTTATAGCATCTCCCACTGCAGAGCACTTTGGTCATGAAAAATATATAAATGTTACAGCCGCTTTTATTACTGTCTTTATACCACATTTAATGTTAGCACTATATGACTTACACACAAAATACATTTTTAAAGGAAAGCACATACGTTTTTATTTAGAGAGAAGGGAAGATAGCAAGTAACAGTTTATGCTCCCTATACATATGGTAAAATCCACCTAAATTAATGCCCTAAGCCAGCACAGTCCTTTTGTTCCAAACAAAATCAAAAAACACTACCCAGAAACACTTGACCATATTCCCAGGGCCTGCAATGGGCAATCAGCTGCAGATAAGCTCAGATTCCTAAGCAAGAGGCTCTGGTTTTGGGGTTTTTTTTTATTGGGAGCAATGGGAAAGAAGCCCTCTGTTGTAGCCTCAGTGTCTGAAAGGTGAGCAGCACAAGAGGCTTCCCATGCACGTCACCACCATACCAAAGCCACTCTCCAGGATTTTATCTGCACTAATAGCCTCTTTTGCATCTTGTCCTTACAGGACATGTTGTGAAATGTTCTTGTCCTCGAAACTTGCAAGGGCTTGACACCCATGTTGCAGGTGACAAGCTGTAACTCTACTGCAGTCAACACATCTTTTTTGTTCCAATTACCCCTGCAGTAATCACAGCACACATTGCACGAGCAGAGGCCTCAGACCAGCATTCTGCCAGCAAACCACCTGCACTGGCAGGAGCAGGAGAGGCACAGAGGGCCTGAGATACGATTTACTTCATGCCCCACCTTGGATCCCCTTGGTGCTCAAATCTCCATCAAATGTCTGCTGACACCATCAGCAAAATACAGGTAGTGAATGCCAGGGACCTTGTGACCAGCTCCACAGTCAGAGCTGATAAAAAAGTTTCTGTAATCAAGGTACTCTGACTTTATGGTAAGACAGAGACAAAAGGTGAGACAGCAGAGTCTTCCTATACAGTGCTGGGAGGAACATGATGACCATCTTCCTTGGGAAAGTTGTGCATGCTTCTGCTGGGTAAGCAAGCCCCTTTTAGCAGATGAGCAAGGAGAAGAATGTTATTTCTCTAAAAATGGGGTGAAGTTGCATACAAGAATAAAAGCTGATTTTGCCAGCCCATTCCACAATATCTTACTGGCAACATCCTATTTTAGAAGCCTGAGTTCAAAACTTCCAGAAATCCATATTGGCTTTAGCCTCCAGCAAAGGCAGAAGAGTTGAACCCTGAAAAATTCAGATTTGGAACACTGATGTGATAATGTGTCTGTGTGGGCTGAAAGATAAGCACTGAAAGATCCATCCCCTCCTCTCCCTCAGGCTTCTCTTCCTTTATTTCTCTTTAACCTTTCAGTAAATGAAATACCTCTGTATTCTGGGACTCTGCTAAAACCTGTTGTCTTCTTATGAGGTGGGTATGGCCAGGACAATGCCCATCTTCTTCATGGTTTTGCAGGATGTATTTGCATCTCATTTGGACAACCTGACCTACACAAAGAAACAGTTTCTAAATGAAGTAAAAGAGGCTTTAACTACTGACAAACTTTTAGGCTAAATTTTCAGCAAAGCATCTCCTTTTTTTGGCTGATGCTTTTCCAGTAAGTAGAAAAATTTGGACTCATTTTCCTAAGAACCTTCTGATCAGAATGATTTTCCTAGACTTTGCCTGAATTTAAACTAATAAAGCCCAGCCATAGAACAGGCCTTGCCAAACCAAACAATTCAGTCCAGAATGTTTCTATTTTTGAGGATCTTCCCCTAAATTCACAGTAGTTTATAGCCCAAACTGCAGCCCAGGAAAACCAATTAAAAAGTTCACATTGACTTCAATGAGTCTTAAATTGGCACCTTAGAAAATACCCATTTTCACAGGCTACTATGTCAAGCCTTCCAAGAGCAGCTTCTGGAAAGCCCTGGAAGGCCACAACCCCAGTCAAATTCAGTGACAACACTCCTTGTTTCTGCCCACTTAAAATGCTGCTTAGAAATCGGCTAACCCTATGTTTCCCATGGCACGACTGCTGCACATTAAGAAAACATCACTGTTGCACAACGAGAAGCAGAAGTTGACAGGGGATTCTGATCCTTCACCTGGACCTGGCCCCGGGAGATTCCCGTGTCCCCACAGCCACCACAACAGGAACGGCTCGGAAGGGGAAATCGAAAACACAAGTGCCACATTTTCTCTGGAACATGGGAATCATCACTCAGCATCACAAACTTTTAAACTTCCCAAGGAGAATGTATGCCCTGGCTCTGAATGGTCTGAGCTTCTCATGGCTTTTTTGTCCTCTGCTGTGCACAGTCATCCACTTCCCTGAATTTCAGCCTTTCTTGCTGCTTACCTTTTCCTTCCCCCCAACTCTGCCCCTAGGACCCTTTCCATCCTGTGTCACGAGCAGGGAACAGGTTGACTAACAGCTTTTTATGAGTCGGTTTTATTTTATAGCTCTCTTTCCCGTGGGAGAGGGCAGAGGGAGTTGGCTAACACTCAGATCCTGTTGGGTTGAACTGTTTACTAACAGCCGTTTTCCAAATTAAAATTAACACAGCTCGGATTTTTCTGAGCTGCACTTCTCTGATGCCTCACAGAGCTCATTGTGTGCCCTGCCGCTGATCCACGGCCGCTCACACGGCCGGCAAACAGGAACGCGAGAGCTCGACACGGCGTGTCGGATTTTCTTGCTCTGTCAGTAGTATTTATCACTGCGGCTCCCACGCGGGGCAGGAGGAGATGGAGAAGCACCATGAGCGCTGAGGGACGGGGGATGCAGAGCGCACATAAATCCTTCGCTCTTCCCCTGCTGAGCAGCTCAAGGCACATGGCGTTTTTACAGCGTGGAGCGGCACACGCTCTGATGGCCGGCCGGGCAGCACAGGCAGCACAGCACAGCACAGCCCCGCGCAGCTGCCGCGGGTGCGGAGGCACGGCATTTCCCTGCGGAAGCACGGCATTTCCCTGCGGGAGCGGCGGCGGGAGCCGCGCTCCGTGTGAGCCTTGCGGCGGCCGGGCCGTGCTGCAGAGGGCGCTGCTGCGCCAGGGCCCCGGGGAACGGGAACGGCTCGGGAACGGGGGCAGACCGGGAACGGGAATGGCTTGGGAACGGGAGCAGACCGGGAACGGGAATGGGTTGGGAACGGGAGCAGACCGGGAACGGGAACGGGCTGGGAGCAGGAATGGGAGTGGGAACGGGAACGGGCCGCGCCGCCAGTGTAGGGCTGCTCCCGACACAAAGGGGAGCGGAACCCCGCGCTTCCCAGCCCATGGTAAAGCTGGGAAGGATGGATGAGCAAGATGGAGAGAAGGAACGGAGCAGGGAAGCCCCAGCCCGGGGTGAAAGGCAACATCCCTGCTCCCTCGGGCCCGGTGCTGGCCTGCCCTTGGCTCTCCAGGAAATCCCTACTGCCCTTTCCCCGCGTTTAGGAGGAGCAAGGCCATGCACAGGCAGCAGAGAAGCTCTTGTGCTGCCTCCCAGCATCAGCAGGGAAGGGGACAGCAATTTTGGGTACCAGTGCCCTCAGCCCTGGGATGCAGGCAATGCCATGCGCCACCGCAGCCTCCTGCTCCCATCCAGCACCCTTACAGGGGCTGCACAGTGGAGAGGAACCTGCCCTTAAGTAGCGCAATCTGACCTCTAGGCAGGTATTTTATCAATCCGTGCACACCTGAGCTCACCAGAGCTCCCAGACTTGTTCCGGGGGCACCTCGGGAGCGTTTGTTCGCACACGGCAGCACAGCCCCATCGCCTCCACTGAGCGCTCCCAATTGTGTGCGAAGCAGGAATCACCCTCCCTTTAGAGATGGGGAGCAGCCACAGCTTCACCCGGCATAACCGGGGCCGCCTTCTTTTCTGCCGCATGCCAATGCCTCCTCAGCCTGCGCAAGAGTTGTATCAGGGCTTCGGAAGGCATGAAACGCTGGTAACAAAACTCGGCAGCAATGAAACAGTCAACAAAATATAAAGCTGTTAGAGCGGGATGGCGTCTCTGGGAAGGGAGATGCGGGAGCCCTGCCCTCTGCCTTTGTGCTCAATCCAGGGCAGAACGCGGAGAGACGCCTCCCTGATCTTGTGAAATGCCTGCCAGCGAGTATGTGTAATGTACTGTGAAATTTTTGTGACTTGCTAGGTTATAAAGCTGGTTATAGGAGAATTTAATAAAAAAAGGAAACCAGTTTATCTCTTTCTGATAATTTCTCTATGGCTTTAGGGTCTCATTCTAGCTTCCTCTCCCTGCCTGGAGAGGTGATCCTAATATTCAGCATAAAATGTACAGATTCCCTGAAGGGAACTTGAAAGAAATTCTCTGCTTCAAATTCAAACCTGACAGTGTATATCACATCAGGGGATCCCTTTTATCAGCAGGATATTCAGAAGGGATGAATGATTTACTCACATAATCTCTTAAACCTTTCACTTGGAGAGTCTAAGATAGAATTTATAGCATTTTTATCATTTGTGCCCAAAAAAACCCCAGTAAAATTCCTCTATGAAATCCGAAACCCTAGTCGTTGATTTTCTAGCTGATGAAATTTCAAAGAAACATGTTTTTCTGTGATAGAGTAACAGCAGGCCCTTGCCTTGGCTTTGGTGTTTTCTCATGTTAGAGATCAGATAATTCCTCCCTAGGGAGACACATTAAATAGAAACCTCCCATCTTTTGCATTTGGAAACACTGAGGATGTGTATGAACCTCCCATAATTTAAGGTTGTACTATGTTTTGCAGAATTCTTTTCTCTCACTTCCATTTTTCAATTAGATGCATATTTACACAAGAAGCCTAAACAACCAATACTTTCATTCTGAGTTTTAACCTAAGTAATTAGCCTTGTTTCAGGATGATGAGGAAAGCAACTTATGTGACAACACTTGCTTAATATTTCTCCCATGAAAAGTATACCTGAAATGGACTGTGGCATATTTATCTTTCTAAAATATTTTTCCTGTCTGATATGTTCTCCCTTTTTCTGATGAAAACATAAGCTGGTTTGAGTCCAGGTTGTTTGTCCTGTTGTACCAATAGAGTGCTATCATATTTTTTATTCTTCCAAAGTAATTCTTGAATTAAAGTGGTGGAAACGAGCCCAGAATGCGAATGCAAAACAGATTATCCTCTCACTTGCTCATTTGCATTATCTCATAACATTGTCATTTTGTTTGTTGCTTGAACCCAGAACCATCAAGTGTTAATCTGGGCTGATACAAATAAATATGTAATGATGCCAATAACTGTTTCTTTATTTGAAATTAAGAGGTTCCAGGGCCAGGAGGCAAATGAGCATGACTGGATTGATAATCAACACATTGGAAACAACCAGAACCACAAACCAGAGCTACAAAAACTGAGATTTCATTGTAGCTGCTGGTGAAAGTGTGCTCACCCCTTAGGAGGGGGTCTCTGGCTCTGAACTGATCTACAGTAGGTTGTCTGCAAGCAGGGATGCAATTCTGGAAAGGACTTCCCACCTCAGACCACATTTCTGTCAAGCCCGCAGGGGGCCCCTCACCCCCACTTTTCTGCCTTAGGGAGCTGCTGCACGGGCTGGGGATGTGCTCAGCTGGGACACCACTGACCTCCACAGGCAGGGTCCTCACTGAGTGCTAAATTATGCTCACACTCACCTAGTGCAAGCCCCAGTACTTCCATGCTGTTCAGCAAGACACAGCCACATTTACACCAGCGTCATGACAGCAAGATTTGGCCCTGTGGGGCAGGGTCTGTAAGGCCAGATCCTCCATGGGTGGAAGTTAATTTGGCTCGGTTTGCATTTGCAGTGCCAAATTTACTTCTTTCCATTTAGTATGTGGCCAAAGGTCAAGTTAAGAAAATATTTCACTGTCATAATTATTCCCATGAAATCCAGAGCAGTTTGTATTTGGCAGCCAATGTCATTTCCCATGCCTTAAGAAGCTGGCATTAATTTCCTGACACTGAACAAAGACAGCTTCATTTGCCCATTTTCCTGACTGACATTTTCTTCACCTTGCATGTCTGAATCCCTGCAATCTGATGCAGTCCTGGAGGAACCCTTCTGGGCTCGACTGTAGCACTAACGATAGCCACATCTCCATTTAGTGAGGATTTGAGCTGGATTTCATTCAGGGGGAGTTTTACTTTAAACCTGGGGAGTAAGCCTGGCAACTCTGCCTCCCGAGGGCTTTTTGCTGCTGCATTTTCTTCCCGAGAGCCTGCCTGCCCTCATTAGAGAGCAGAGGCGGGTATCTCACATAGGAGGGTGACTCCAGGGCTGTGGCTGTGTGTCAGCAGCCCTGCAGCTGGAGAACGCTGGATAACGCCGTGTGCTGTGCAGCCCCTGGGAGCGGCTCAGCGCTTCTGATACGGAGCCTCCAGCACCTTCCCTCTCCCAGCACCCTGCGTGTGCAGCAAAGCTCCCAGGCAGAGGCATTGTGCCATTTTCCCGTCTGAAATGGATCCCAGACTGGGAGCAGCCAAGCGGGAGCACCGGCGGCAGCAAGGGCACAGGGATGGGATAAAGTCTTCAAGGGCTGCAGGGGAGCCAGGGTGCACTTCTGTGCCTCCGAGGGGCTGAGTTCTGGCTCTGCCTGCAGATGCAGTTGCAAAGAGCCACCCCCTTTCTTTTTCACAGAAATATTTCAGTCCATGACATGTGGCTAATATCCTCAGCTGATGCTGGCTTGCCTGGCTCCCCTGAAGCAATGAATATTTATACCAGCTAAGTACCAGCATACATTTCATATCCTTTTGATTATTGCTTACAGCTATTCCTGTTTGTTTTCCCATAGTACCCAGAAGGCTGAATACCTTTTTCACGCAGCATGTTTTCACCATCATTTTTTCCCTTGTAGGTTTCTTCAGATTTACACATTTTGGGTTCCCATCACAACTTCACAGTAATTTAAACTGGGCAGTGGTAAAATTACCTAAAGTGCATTAGCCCCACCCTGATACAGAAAAAAAAAAAAAAAACACAACGTCACCCCTCTCTGCTCCCTGCACAAAAAAAGAAAAAAAAAGAAAATTCAGGCCAGATAATTCTGCACATCCATGGCAACAACACAGGCATGGAAACAGCAGGGTGGACCCTCCCACACCCTGGCCACTGCTGCAGGATTTCAGTAAAATTTCCCATTTCTCAGGATATTAAGTTTGACTGCAAGGAAATCTAGACATCATGTAATCTCACTGCAGCTTTGGAGCTAATAAAGACACATAAAGCATGCCACAGCCTGGAAGCTTGCTCAGACGCGTGTTTAGGTTTTGAAATGAGGACAGCACGGGTGCAACGGGACACAAAGCAGAGGAGGAAGACTCAAATGTAGACAGCATAAGGAGGCACAGCCTGTTGGAAAAATACTAATTTTCATAAGCAGGGAAGGCCAGCTGAGGTTTGGATCACACGACTGCTGCACTGTGGCAGCTCAGCCACTGCTGCACGTGTGCTGCCCTCCGCTCCTTTGTCCCCCAGAAGGGATTGCCCATGGCAGGGACACACCCAGGGGTGCCTTGAGTAGGAAAATGGCCCCCAGTGCAGTGAGCAGCAGCTCTTCTACCTTCCCCAGGGATAGGGAAGTGGGATTGAGTGCAGGCACCAAGGCTGGGTTCTGACTGCAGAAGTGGCTTTTAAGGATCATCACACCCCCTCTGCCATTTCCCTCTTAGCCCAAGGCCAGGGGTGAAGCAACCGTGGATGAAGCAACAGAGCCCTCAGGCCAAGATCTGCACTGCACATAGGCACCTGAGCTTCACCATTTCAGCAGGAGGTTCCCAAATAGCTCTGGGAATCTGTGCCTTAGGACACGGTGTGCTGAGACATGGCCTGGCAGTGCACACCTGCGCTGGGGCTGCATCGCTGCCACTGCCAGCTTGCTCACCCCTGTGCAGAGCGAGGAGCTGGCCAGGCTGTGGCTCCTGGGGCCAGACAGCAGCATCCTGGTGCCTGCAGAGCAGCCCTTCACCTCCTGCTTTGAGCCTTGCCAGTGGCATGCTGAGCTTACTGGGTGTTGACAGTACATTTTAAATAACTCAGTTTATTGTCCATTTTAAACCCTCTTTTCTTCAATCCTTCAGCTGTGGGTTTGAAAACGGGTGCTGTCATGAGACACAACCTGGGATTTGTTCATTCCCTCACCTGTTCTGCTGTTATCTGCAACACTAGAGCCAATCTCACCAAATTCATGACCACAACTTTGTGGCAGCAAAGTATTGAGGCAAAGCATACAGGGATGAGAAGGAGAAGTGTGGTTTCTATCACACAACCTAAGCTCATGACACACGAGAGCACTTCCTTACATGCTCAGGAAGCAGAAGATGATCTCATCACACAGCTTGGGTGGACATCTGAATCTGAGATGGGACTGTATGAGACACAACACTCCCTGGGCTGGTGGAAAGACACCGGGGTGAGAGGAGAGCAAGCCCTGCGAGCCAGCAGTACAAAGTCCAGAGAATGGCACAGCCACTCTGGGTGGCTGGGATTTCCCTTGACTTTAGCAATGCTTGTACAACTTGTCATGTCAGGACAGCCTCCCACACATATCTGGTCTCAGCAGCCTTTTAATTGCTTTTGAGGATATCTCTTTTTAATTGGGATAGCTTTCATTATGCAGCAATGGACACCCACCTCAGTTTTTATAGGGCCATTACAGCAGAAGCTGACAGAGGTGTTGAGAAACCTCATGATTTTAAAAGAGTTTTGTAAGTTTTACACCTCAGGGTAGGTTTTGCATTTTCTGTGCTCATTTACAGTAAATAAATTCGTTACCCCTTGCCTCACCCTGTATTTGGTCACTGATAGGAGTTTCTTGTGTCCCTCCTCTCCAGGAGGAAATTCCCAGCTGGACACAGGCAATGATGTGCTGGTTTAGATAAGAAAAATGGGTGCAGAGTGTATAATTCAGCTCTGAATCATGATGTCTTAAGGGTTTAGCGAGGAAATCTAATTGGCACATAAGAGTGTTCAGGAGTTAAAATCATGTGGTGGGGGCTGACTGCTGATTTTGCAGAGCTTCTGGCAGGAGCTGGGCTGAGGGAAATCCCCCTGGTGATTTGTAGTTTTGGAGAAGGAGGACCAGAGCTGTTGAACTGCCAGGAATTTGATTTCTGGCCACAGCTGTTTATTCCTTCTAGGACTGTTCCCTCTCACAAGGCAAACCCACACCTTCTGAAGAGGCTGTAACACGCACTGCTTATTTTTACCACATCACAGAAACATCTGACTTGGCTCTCCCCCTGTATTTTTAATGCTTGCCAGTTCTAACACTTCAGATATAAAACTTGCAGATCATCCTCTGCCTAGCTTTTGGTTTTCAGTTTGATTTTTCCCTAGCAATGGGACATGCCCCAAAGTATTTTTGAGGAGAGCAACTCTCATCTTAACAAACACAAAGTCCTTGGCTCTGTATGATATATGCCCTAGTTAAAGTAAACAATAACACTCATATTTTCCCATAGGCTGCATCAGAGCACTGGTCAACAATTCAGTAAGTAGCCCATATTTCTTATTGCAATTTATGGCCTTGAGATGGACGGGAGCTAATGCAAATGTCCTGGGCTTTTGTGAGGGATGGTGCAGGGCACATAATGGCTTTGTAGTTACAAATACTGAGCAGATACACAGTTCACTGATCTGTTAAGCACTTTGGAGATCATGCAGTGTGTAGAAAAATACTACGCACTTGTAAATGTCAAGAGGAGTTACTGATATTTATAGAAAAGAAACTGTTTTACTATTTCCAGTTCTGTGGAGCAAATATGCTGTATACTTTAGGGTTCAGCTCCATCAGCCCAGTAGTTTCCGTGTGGATCAGATTTTTAAGGTCATAAATTGATTGAGGTGACCCCAGCAATTCAGCCCCGTGCCTGGGTCACTTAAAACCCAAGCAAAGGCAAGTGACATTTAACGGTGGGAAAACAAGCAAAGCAAAGGGAATATGGAGTAATTGTAATATGACAGTAAAAAACAAGGCATGTGCATTTCATCAGTTGGATTTCACAAAGAGCTTGATCTTGCAAGCTCTCTTTTGCAAAATATGCATGGGCGTAGGAATTTAGCACAGAACGCCGAGGAACTCACTAACAGGACTTGCCAAACACAGAACCAAGGCAAGCAAGAAAAGAAAGGATCAAGTCTGACAATAAACACACATTCTGGAAATTGCAACTCTAATTTAATGCACCACATGGAAGGCTTTGCATTTTAATTTATCAGTTTCTTTTTAATTGACCAGATTAATTATTTCCACCTTGCCATTTGGCAGGTAGGTCACTGTTCTTTTTCACAGCATTAATGAACTAATTCTGTTCTTCCCCCTGTAATTAAAAGTGCTAGTTACAGAGACCACATTTATAAATTGGCTCAGCACACAATAAAATTTACCCTTTGTTAAAGAAAATCTAGCATCATTTCCCATGTCAAAAGGGATTTCTTTTCTTTGTATTTCTCCACCAGCAAAACCATGACAAGAAAAAAAATCCTCTCAACCCTGTACTTTTCAATCAGTAATAAAAATGTGTAAAATAAGATTACCAGTGAACTCCTAAACATCCACAAGTCTCCCTTGGGCACACCATGCTCAAGTAGAAATGTGGGAACAATTGAAGGCTCCCATTATCCATGTTTTATGCTCTAATCAAGGGCTCCCAGGATCAGGTCAAAAAGCAGGATCCTGCTGTGTCAGCCCAGTTGCTCGCTTTAGGAGAGGCTGGAGGAACATCAACGCTTGTTCAGTGCAACCAGTTCAAGTCCAACTCACTGGGGTGGGCTGACCTGGGTGCTGCCACACCTTCAAAAGCTCATCTCAATTCTTAACAGGCCCTCTCAAATTATTTTTTGTGCTTTTCCTGTCTTTAATGTCATAACCCAGTGATCTTACCTAATGGAGCCCAGTTCAGGTAGAGGCTGGATCTCAGTGGTTGTGCTGGCTAAAAATACACAGTATAAGACAGGGAAACTGGAGGAAGAGGAAGAAGCAGAGGGCTGTGTATAGGAGTAGGGCTGGAGAGACACTACAAACAGCCTGAAAACACTGTCTTGTGTTCCTAATGAATTCACTACAGTCAGGCTGAAGGCTCTTTTCTGTTTTGATGTTGGGCTCTTCTGAGTAGCAAATTTAGCTGTCTAAAAGACACCTAGAAATTTCATTTGAGAGTCAAATCCACAGGTAAACATCATATCAACCTTCTGCCACACTGAATACACCTGATTTTGTCCAGTCAGAGACTGGACAAAAACCTGTCTTTTTTAAAGATGTATATGATCTAGCTGCAAGGTAAAAAAAGATATTTGATATGTTAAATATATTTCAGGACTGTGTCTTCCTGTGAGTTCTTGTGCATGTGAGAAAACACGAATGCTTTCTTATCTAATCCCTTGCCTTGCTCAGGGTGGCTATCACAGGGCTTGAACAGGGGATGCAGAGTGAAGGAGAATTGTAAGGGTGGCAGAGAAGAGCAAAGGGAAACCAAAGGGATAGGATAAAGTCAGGGGGTGCCAAAAAGAGTTAGAAACCAAGGTACTAGTGCTGGCCTGGGAAAATAAGTATCCCAGTCCCCAAAATTACAGCTGCCCAAGGACAAATGTGGCTGACAGCCCCCATCCCTTTCTGCTCTGGTGTGTGCATCTGAAGCCCAGCTGTTACAAAACATGTTTTTTTCTCTACAGAATGCATTTTTTCCCCCCACAAAGAAATAGGCAAATATTTAAACCTGCAAAACAGCCTTAGGACTCATTGTCTGTGCATCTGGGAGAGTGAGAATAATTCAACAGGATTGTGAATAAAAATACAGCAACTGGTATTTCTAATTCCATTTCTCAGTGGAAAGCTTCCAGTAACAGCTAATAACTAAGTTGTACTAATCAACTCAGTGACAAAACCTCTAAAGTATGTAATATAACATAGTTTCTGATTTTTTTTTTAATCAAACCTACATGTTGCAATCTCCTACTCTGGAGTCATAAAACTTTATAGTCTTCTCTTTTGTCTACTGAGATTTCAGGTGTTTAACCACTGACTTCCACCCGAACAAAGTCTGTAGTAACAATAATGCTATCCATGTGCTGCAGTAAATGAGCATTTCAGCTTGGCTGGCAGTGACAGCTTTAACATACACAGGCAAGCAGAGCAGTCTGAATTCTGCCCTCTGCCTGTGTAACTTCACTGCAATGTTCATGGCTGTCAGTGGAGTTACTCCTGATTTACTCCAGTGCAACTGAGGAAAGAGTTTGACCCAGTTTGTCTGTATTTATGGAAGGGAGCCTAGAGAACAGTGTCTGTTCTTGTTTAGAGTGCAGGAGAATTCCAGCGTTGCTGAAGGAAAGCATGCAAGCCAAGGCTGCAGCCAGCAGCACCGTTGCTATGGCACACCCTCCTCAGGATGTTCTTGCAATGCCTGGAAGTTTGGTACCTTGCCCACTGTACCTGGGGGACCAAGGCATGCTAAAGCATTTATGGAAAATGACTTTTCAATTCAACTTCGACCCAGAGGCACCTCTGGAGAGACGGGGAGGAGGAGGGACAGCGTGTGGGAATCTGAAACAATTAAAGCTGTTCCATGTTCCCCTGGCCCATGAACTGCCTTGGATCGTGTTGAAGCCAGGAAAGTTCAGCAATAAAACTACAACAATTCAATTAAATAAACTCTTAAGGCACGGGAATGTAACAAAACTAGGGAGTCACCTGAACTCATTACTAGTCCAGACTGCTTTATCATAGCTTTGCTGCAATGATAAAGACTCATTATAAAAACCTGTCATTTATTTTCCATGACTTATCTTGCAAGAGTGGTCAAGGGATCCTTCTAGCAAGCACAATCCCATTGGCCATGGGGAAATTGTCACTTACTAAAATCCTACACTCTGGATTCCCTTTGGGCAGTAACAGAGACCAGTCACAGCACTCAGTGCTGTGATGCATCACTGCAGCCCCTGCTAGCACTGATCCAGTCAAAGGCCTAGAAGTACTTTCAATCAAATAACATGTTTGGAACCTGATTATAAAAATTTGTTTAATGTTAAAACTTTGTGCTCTGGCACTAGAAAATGGCAAAAAAATAAACTAAGAACTAAAAAGAGCTGCCTTAAAACCTGAGAAAGATGTACCTTGAAATCTTTGTTTAGATTTTACCACCACACTCCCTAGTTTATAAATTTCCTGAATTTTCTGGACTTACATTTGTTCTTTTCCACCAAGAGTCTCTTGGCATTTTGAGGAGGGGAAGCCAGTGTCCTCCTTCTGCCATGTTACATTTGCATGCTCTACCTCCAAGTATCACTTCTTACTACTCAGTAAACACCAGAAATGTGCAAAATGAGGGCTTGAAAGGACCATGTGGATGCACATACTCCAAAGTGGCTTTTCCCACTCTGTTAGTCCCTGCTGACTTCTTTGACACCAGTGAAGCTCAGCCAAAGCCAGCAGCACACCACCACCACCACCACAGACTCAGGCAACCCCACCTGAATTCTTGCACACCTTCACGACTGAGCCAATCTTGGACAACTACAAAATCCACCCACAGCTTTTCCCTCCAAAATCGTTTCTCCTGACACTACTTATCCGCTCCTCAGCTGTCACCACTCGCATTTCATTCCTGAGCTGTGGCCAGGTGGAGTCACCAAGCCTGGTGACAAAGCAGAAATGCCCACTCCAGAGCAGTAAGGCAGGTTTCCCTGTGTGTCCCAAGTGTCACTGAGTCTTCATGCTGCTGAGAAATGCCTCTCTTGATGCCAGCAGCCTTCATGGGCAGCCAGGAGCCAGAGAGGCAGCTATCCATGGGTGTCCGGAGTCAGTGTGGACTCACAGGGTGTTAGTGTAGCATCTTTGATTGGTAATATCAAGCTCTGTAAAATTGTTTCAGAAAGTTACTGGAGCAAATTTTCAGGTGCTCAGTTATTTGATTTAGAGGTAGTTTATTTCAGTGCAATCCCAAACCAGAGAAAAAAATAAATTGAGGTGTAAGAGTAGTGCAAAAGGAGATTTAAAATACACACTTGGCTTTTCCCTGGAGCATTATTGCTTACAGCCTAGTAGTGAGAAAAATTAAAAAGCACCAATGGAAAGTAAAAACAAGTCAGTGCACATCACATTTTTGTTGTTTCCAGATTTCTGATCCCAATTAGTCTGCCTGCAAAACTACGGGGACCTCTTATGATTTTGTTAATCAGAGCCATCCTCACACCTGACTTGCTGTGCCCCCATAAAAGCACACTCTGGTTTGGGTGTGCTGCAGGTAATTGGTGTCAGGATCCCTGCAGACACACTTGAAATCACTCCTGCCAACTCAGGGTTTTTCATAGAATTTCCTATTCCAAGACCTTCCTGTTCTCCTCAGACCAACTCAGTCGGAGTGCAGCTCTTACAGAGGAATAATTTGGCTAAACAGGTTTTGTTCTGCTCCCAAATACGTCAGGAGATCCCACACCTTTGGGATGTAGTAGCTCTGGTAGTAGCACCCAGGTAGAGGTGAGACCTGAAACCAAACCTGGCTCTGTCTGAGGAGTCTGGCACTGGGCCAGGCTGGAGCTGAGGGAAGAGGTGATCAGAAGGAGGTCAGGGAGGACCTGGCTCTCCTGTCTAGGGCCACTCTGTAACTCAGCATCACAGGGAGGATCTCATGGCATCAACAAGCGCCACAGAAGAGAAACTTTGTGCTTAAGTGCAGTAGATACTAAAAGGACTTTAAAGAAAGGAAATTAAAAGCTTTAGACTCAGCATGGAAGCTATTTAAGAAACTTTTTTGCAATCATAGAGAGCACAAAACAAGTGATGTTCTTTAGGGAGAGAAGGCAGGAAAGTATGGGGGAAAGCAATAAAATGGTTAAATTGCAATATATTGTTCAAGCCAAACAGGTGCCTTTCAAAAAAAAAAAAGAAAAAAAGAAAAAAGAAAGAAATCCCAGGCTCAACTCCAGCCCAACTGAAGCCAATAGAAATGGAATATGAACTAGAACAAATAAAATGTTGGAGTATGAAAGTTTGGAAGGCTGAGAGTGATTATGAACAACCAATAATGAAAGACATAAAAATAAATAGCTAGAAATTCTTCTAGCAAATCAGCTGGTTTACCAGGGATTAGAAGCAGCATTTTGTAGTAAGGAGGCAGCAGATTTGCTACACAATTTCTTAGCATCAGGGAGAATTTCAGAAACACCTACTGCAGCTGGAGGCTAAGCCATTGCTAAGCTGAGAAGCTGTCAAAGAATGGTTAATGAAACAGTCTGAAACACTAAACCACATGGGTGCAGGCAGAAAGGCAGGGGTTTATAAAACTCTGCTCTAGCATAACAGGCTGGGGTCTTTCCCCTGTGGTTGTTAGTGCTGCCATAGTAAGTATGAGCACGTTTACTGGTGTGAACTGGAAAGGTTTGAGTGATAATGATTCACATTAGGACAAGATGATTCATATTAGCACTCCCTCAACAGCACTTCTGTCCAGGACAGAATAATTGCCATTCAGCATTGCTTTGATGGTCCACAAGCACACAAGTCTCCTTTCAAGAGTAAAGAACAGGGCTTGTAAATGGGCAATCCACTGAACACTAAAAATCAACTAAAAAAAGTCTCCAGAATGGCATTTTAAGTAGTGAATCATAACACCACTCACTCCTCACCTACTTTAGATAACAAATCAATACCTGATCTCAACATCCCGTCAGGAAAAGAAACTTAGTTGCAAGACATCTTACATTTTTGCTTTTTTAGACAGAGAATTTTCCTAATTCTCTGTATAGATCTGATAGCAGTAGTTTATTGGTAAATTCATGTCAATGTAAGCTTGGCCACTGCATTGATCATACTGTGTAATGCATCCTCTGTATCTCCCAGAAGGTCTAGAAATTAATCACTTACCAGCAGTATTTAAAAAGCAATATGAATTCATAGCAGACTGAAATCCTGCCAGACATGGGCAGCCAGGCGTGCTTTATATCCATTGTTGCTCTGATTTTAAATAAGGTGAAATGAAGCAAAGGTGAAACAGACACAGAACATTTGGTCTGCATATCTGAAGAAAATCAGGGTTCCTGCATAATAACTTATGGTCCTCATGTTGCAGCATTTGGATTGAGGTGGCCACAAGGTGTGATTCAATTTGGTTTTTAATTCTGTTTTCTACACTGTAAATGCAGGCACTGCTATTGGCCTCTGTAAAAATCAAAGGCTGGCGTGGGTAAGCAGACATGTGGGTAAAACATTCCCCTGGGAGCTATAAATGTGGGGACTGGATTCAAAAAGTACTAAACAGGAAAGCCATCAAAAAGAAGTGAGGGCGCAGAAAGAGAGAGAAAAAAACTATCCCTTAAAATTACATAAATATTTAAGAGTAGGCAGCTTGTAACTTCTATTGAGTTTCACTGAAATTGAAAGTGGTGGAGAGCACAAGTGGACCCACAGACATTCAGCTCTGAAAAGAAGGGTTCAGCTGTGGGCCAACAGCTTCCTTCCCTGCTACCTAACCCAGTGATAAAAGCAAGCAAGACCGAGCAGAGGGGGATTCTTTTAATTAATTAATTGTTTTTAGTAACTTAATCCATTCAAGTACTCCAAGATTTTGAAGATATGCCAGGCAGAAGAGGGGGTGTGAGAAGAGTCCCATGAATTGCAAATACCATGGCCAGCTTTAAAGTTGTGCCAGAAATCAGAGCAGACAGCAGAGGACTCTGTAGGATTTGCCCATTTGGATCATTCGTCTGAGAAGAGCCAAAAGAGAAATAAATCCCTCTGGGCTTGGAAGTAACCCAAATGTTAAAGGATTTTCCCTTATGCTGAAGATCAATAAGAATATTATCTTTAGCAGTAGGATGCTTTATGTGTAGGCCACACCAGATCAGGTGTAAATCAGCACTCAGGCTGTAAATTGCCTCGAATTGATCACCCTGGGAAATCAAACTACAGAGCCAGGTATGGGACCAAAGGTGGCAGGAGTCCTCACCTTTACTGTCACTCTGTAGAGAGTACAGCACAACAGCAAATCCCACACAGTCTGTGCTCTGAAATAATTAATGAACAACAGCAGAAAATAGGTTTAGCTTGTGCTTCTAGTCCATTCTGGAGTTATTATAGCTCTTTTATTTCATATAAAAATTCAGAATTAAATTTAAAAAAACAACCAGAGGTAGGTTACACCTTTGCAGCCTTTGAGCTCAGAATAAGTTGCCTCCAGGTGGGTTTTGATTATCTCCAGAGAAGACATCTACCAAAGGGCACTGTCATAACAAAACTGGCTTGAAGATCAACTGCTGCAGCTCTATTTACGTTTAAAGAGTTGCATTAAGGAGATGTCAGCAATCACTTAATTCCTGCCTGACTGACAGCCCTTATAACTGGTAGCTGAAGTCAGCCACAGTTGGAGACTTGATGCCAGGATGCAGCAAGCTGAAGGAAGCTGCTCATTAGCCAGTCTCTGCCCACTGTTGTTTAAACTGAGGCAGAGCAGTTGTACAATACACAGATGCAAACTAGAAGATTCCTGAGGCAGCATGTGAAATTTTAGCACCTGAGCATCAGGCTGGATTCAACTGGTACAGCCTTTTGAGCAAGCAGTTATAAAAAGCAAGAGAAAATGATTGTGGAAGACCAGTCCTTCTGATTTGCAAGCTAGCTGGCCAAAAATACCACCATGGAAGGGAGAGCCAAAAGGGGTGATGGAGAATTCATTCCTTAACAATGGATCACTCCCAATCATAGTGCTCCAATTCTCCCTTGAAGACATACAAAACTACTGTTTCTGGTACATCCAGCTCCACAGTGCTTCTCCCAAGCCTGACATTGTCAGCAGAAATTGCTGCTACTCAGGATAGACATATTACTGAGAGGAAAACCACCTACCTTACAGTGAGACTTCATGAAAAATGTTAACCATGAATCCTGCTGATTTGTTGAGCAAGGCTGTGTTTTCATCAGCTAATCAAATTGAGCAAAGTCGTCGGTATTAGAATAAGCCAAATCATTACAATCGTATTTCAAACGCACACAATGTGTTTATATCTCTCATGAGACACTCTGTCCACTCCATTAAAACTAACAACCTTTGTGGTTATGCATGCTAAAGTATCAGTAATCAAATCTCATGCTTCATGGTGTAAGATGATCACTAGAAGTGTCAGGAAGAAATTATTTCCTAAGAGATGGCACAGCAAGATGTGTTTGTTGCCTTTGAATCATCACATGTTGTCAGTAACAGCACACTCATGTGTTAGATCATCGATCCAACAATTTGTTGTAGCAAATTCTATCTTCCAATGTTCAGCAATTCAGTCACTCCAAGACCAGCAAAATATAAATCTACTTTCACTGTAAAGTAACCAGCACTAAATTTTGAGATGGTGAGGAATGCAAGGCTACCTTCTATGCAAGTTTTAAAGTACTTCTAGGACTGGCTAAATCAAATCTCCAGATTTAAGAATCCTCTCAAGCTTTCAGGCCTCAAGATTTGGCTCTGAAATTTGCTACTTAGTGCCAATCTCCCTCAGTATACTATTAACTTATTGTGACAGTCTCTGGGGCTGAATTAATTTCCCTTTGTCCCCTGCTTTTCTGATGATTCCTAGGGAAATTAAATGTAGCAGAACTGTCGCTCCCACACCAGACTAACACAGTATAACAGCTGGAAGTAGGCAGGGGGAGGATTGCTGACCCAGTGGTGTACTTCTTCACACTTCACATTAGCCTCGTTTGCCACTGATGAGATTTTAGTAACTGCAGGAGTCAAGAGATAATCTGTAGCTGATGGGATCCTTCCCAACAGATGAAGATATCAATAATAAAGATGCATGGTTTTGTTGCTGTAATGCAGATGTTATCAATCCTGTTGAAGTCTGGTATTTTAAATTCCTCAATGAGTATTTCTAGAAGAGAAGCAGAGCATTTGCTCTTTGTTAAATCTACCCCAGAAGTCTAGAAATTACCTTTACAAAACTGTCAGATGTCTTAAATTTAAAATAGATTGTTAATTCCTGGAAGTGCCTTCAGAAGCAGTGTTTTATTATCATCCTGGCACTTCTTGCTCACACTGGCTGCTGTTCAAAACCACCTTGGCACCAGGGTTCTGGACTAGCTGTAGCTTCACATCACCTGGCATCAGGAGCCTGGAAACAGTCCTTAGAGATAAATTACTACAGCACCAAATAGTGGCATAAAACTGGACAGTAAAATGTTTTCCTTTCAATAAATAACTCTGATGCTGTGAAGCTTTGCTGTCCTCTCCTGCCAGTTCCCCAGAAGCTGTCCATGCACAGTATACTCACGGCAGGCACCCTTGCAGAGCCTGAAAACACAGCTGCCCTCCAAAAAAAGGTGCTCAAGCATTACTGCAGCAGCATGGCCCCATGTGGCTCTTCCTCTCTCACAGACTTACATGAGGTGGAAAGTACCCATGGCTTGGTTTTTGGAAGATCCATGGAAAGGCTTCCAGCCCAGCATTTCCCTTCCAGCTCACTGCCAGTAGGCATTTCACTGCCAGAACATCCACTCACCCCTACACCCAGCACTTGGCTCATGTCACCCCCCACCCCCTGCACCAAGGGAAAGTCCTCTTAACCTTTCCACTTTCCTACCCTATTTTGGGTTGTGGGCAAGAAGCTCCTGCTCATGTGTGCAGGGCTGTCTTGTCTGCAGTTTTACATTCTTTGGCACAACTAAAACCAAAAATCACAGGGTTTGTATCATAAGGAAATGAGCAGACATAACCCGGGCTGAAGTCCATGAAGACAAAGAGCCCAGACATATGCAAGAGGGTTTGTCTCTGCTGAAACACCACCATTCTCAGTCCTTAGCAGCATTTCTCTGGCTGGCTGGGAAGGCAGCTCTGCCTGGAGCCCGGTGTGCAGCCCTGCACACCCACCCACGCTGGCGTATGGTCCCTACAGCTGCTGCTGGCTACCAGGGCCAGGGTCTGGCCAAGATTATCTGGGATTGCAAAGCCTTTCTGTCAGCCCACCCACACTGCCCAGAGCTGGCAATTACCTTGTTTATACAAAATACCTTTTGATTAATGGTTAGAGAAATAAAAGCTGTAGCATATGTTGCTCTCCATATAAAATCATAAGTCTGTCAGGCTCACGGTGCATCTGGCCAGGAAGGGGGGGACAAAGATTTATTCTTCCTGTTATATCCTGAACCCCTCGTGTTTAAGTCTGAGCTCCCTCCATCATTTCACCTATTACGTTCTCGACCAGCTCAGCAAAGAAATCTGGGCATGGCCTCTGCAGGAAACCCCACGAGGGTGTCAGAAAACATGAGGAAGGTGGGATGTTTCCATGCTGACAGACCAAGTGGTAAATCTTCAGTAGAGAGGCACAGCTGGGACACCTGCTGGCAGAGGCTGATGAGGATCCCTAGAAAGGCATTATTTCACTCACTCTCAGGGAAACTGAGGAAGTGGTTTCCTTGCTCAAAGGGGTTTATGAAATTCCTACTTTATACATGGGACTCTGAATGCTTGGTGCACACAAGCACTGAGAGGCACTGTTGCCATCTGTGCTTCATGGGGCTCTGTCATGCCAGTTTGTCAGGCAGCCAGAATCCCACACCGACACCTGGTGTTCACACACGCTGACCTGGCAGCTCTGGCTGCCTGGAGAAAACAGACAGCAGCCCTCCCCTCACTGTGTCCTGAGGGAAAGCTCCCTGTGCTGCCACTACTGCTGAACCCACACCTCAGAGGGAGACCTGGCTCTGCTCACTCATTCAAACAGTCTTGGCCATCTTATTTTCAAGTCCCCTTTGAAGAGGTCTTGGGCTAATAGTTCCAAGAGTACATCCAAATTAATATTTTCTAATATTTCTAATATTGCATCTGATTACTTGTGAGGTACAAACGGCAGTGCTGGACATGCAATAGCACAACAAACCAAGACTTGTCCTAGGACCTGGTGGAGAGGGTGCAGTCACAGGTCCCAGCCTATCTGTGTAAACCCAGCAAGATGGTTTTGTGTGCTCCCCTCTTTCAAGGGAAGGGAGAAGCACCACTCCCAGAGAGGCACAGCCAACCACACCAACCCTAACAAACAGACCAGCTCGAGGAAGAAATAGGGTCAGCTGCACAGGGGAGTCAGATCTGGGGAGAAATTGACCACAGGTCTTCTTTTGCCCAGGTCAGACAGCTATGACAAAAGGGGAGGGCTCAGTGCAGGGAATAGTGCAGGACCCAGGAGAGGAAGCTCAGTGCTTCATTTTTATTCACACTTTTTTCATGCACCTGTTTGCTGTGAATAGACTGGAATAACAATTTCTATGGCATCCTTAGAAGATGAGGATACTGAAGGTAATTCTCCCTGAAAAGAGTCTTGCATGCCCAAAAAATTCTGTTTCCCACCTCCCCCGCACTCCATCCCCAAATAAATCAAGGGGATCTAATAAAAGATATTCTCTCTCTCTCTGTGCAAATTTTATCTCAGTTACAAATAAGACATCAGGCCAGATTCTCAGCTGGCATACATTTTGGATCACTGAATCAATGCTCAGGAGAATTGCACTGCTCCGGCCTTTTGTCTGTAAGGCAGATTAATAGAGGGATGGGGCTCTAAAACAGTACCTACAGCCAGACCACAATTTCAGGCACTTCCTTGCCAGTTCCTTGTGCGGGGGGCCACAGATCACAGAAAGTTACAATGCAGATCAGAACAAAGTGCAAATGTATGGACACCCCACACACCTTAATTTCTGAGCAAATGAATAGAAGAAACCCAAGAAGGAAATAAAGAAGGAGTACAATCTACTGGCATTAACAATCCAAACACACAACGAAGTCAGGATCAGCCCTGTAATTGTAATCTAGCACCCACAAAAAGAATTATGGTTTTCTATAAAGCAACATGAAAACCTGTCTAAGCTCACCAAACCACCAAAAGGTAAATCAGAGTAGTTAATAGAACTCAATTATTTTTTAAAAAGGGATGTAATATGTAGCAAGGAAAGCAGCCCAAAATCTTAGAATGGTCAATCTGGAAAAACTCGTGGTTAGTCCTTGATTAAGAGCCACATTTTTATTACTATTATTATTATTATTATTATTATTGCTGCACAACTTGGACCTGTGCTTTTGTATGGGAAGGGAAATATTCCAGGACAGGAAATCTCCTCTTGGGAGCCATGTGCCTTGTTGGAGTGAGACCTCAGTGTGGGAGAGACCAGGCAAACACCTAGAAATTACTATGGTGAAACTGAAGGACTCCTCGGCAGAGGTGACATCCTCTGTCACTAGGGACAGGGGAACACAACAGGCTATTTCTTCTTTCCAACTGAAGCCTTTCCCCAGGTTTTTTCTATCATCATCCCTTCAATGTGGCAGCCTTGCATCTTGTGGTTGCACCTCTAATTCTTCCCTCAGCCAGTTGTTAAAAGATGGCCCTGAACTGCAGTGTTTGTAGAAAGACTTTGAATGTCTTGGAATTTGGGATCTTTGGAGCAGATCCTTTGGCTTGGTCTGTGAGAGAGATAAAGATACCTGTCAAAAGGGGAGCCAGAGAATTTCTGTTTATAGCAAACTGCCCTGTGTGGGCTCAATTCACACCAGAGTTTGTCAGGGACAGTTCATTACTCACCACTGGGCTAGGGGCCCACCAAACATCTGAGGAGCTGCTGGCCTTTAGTAAGGCCATTAAAAACAAAAAGCAGTAATAAATTCTGTTGTTATGCCTCCAGAAAGCCCAAAGGTTAAATGAACTGGGAATCTTCCTGTCTGACTAGAGTTCCTCCTGATCACACCAACCTCTGTGGCAGCACTGACTGAAGTTTGCCAGCCACCACTGGCACTTTTCTAGGGTACACTGGCACAAGCAGTGATCAGGTTGCTCAGTTTTTCCTGAGATGTTATGATTGCTATATAGTAATAGGCAAGTAATGGGAAAACAAAGACAAGGACTTTGAAAGGCATTCATTTTAAAAAATCCAAACAAACAACAAAATAAAAAAACCAGCTTGCTAATTGTCTTTAAAATTGTTGTGTTAATATTAAGCACCTTATACCCATTTCAGAAAACTGAAATAGCATTGGACTAATCTTTGACCACTGCTTGGTGACATTAGCAAATGCTTTTTAAGACCAGAGAGGTCCATCAACTCTGTGTAAATACTCCATGATCCAGTTGTTGTTCAACATCCTTCCTCTTAGCAATCAAACCTGCACCACCTGGCTTTAAGTGGGACTAAACTTTCTCTGAAGTCATGAGATGATCTTTGAGCTAGAGTTAAATAAAGATTTACTGTATTTTCAGACTGCTTTTGGCCAGTACTGGAGAAGACAGAGGAGAGAGGCTCATCCCTCATGTCATTCCAGCATGGCTGGCAGGAGACAGCTGCAGCTTTATCAGTCAGGGAGTGCTGAGCTCCAGTGCTAGGGAATGGGCTTGCTTGTTCTGCCAGTGAGCCTGGGTAGCTCCACTTGACAGAAAAGTTGGAGTTTTTCTAAAAGGAGCTCAGGGAGCAAAAAGGCCAAACTACACAGTCACACCTGCAGGAAAGGGCATAACTGAGAAAGGGACCAGAAATACCCACCTGAGTCCAGGGTGGTGGATTAGAAAACAGATACATGCTTGTGAAGGAGGGGGAGGACTGAGAGGCTCAAATGCCATCCTAAACTCCCCCTGTATGGACCCACAGGAGTGACCCAGAGCACTCCAGGCAGGACCCTACTCCAGACACTGCTCAATGCACTAGTTTGAAGTATGCTGGTGTGTATTGTTGTGATTCTGATGTATATTATTTCTTTGGTTTTAAGGAAAGAAAAGAGATTAAACAAATGTAAGCATTAAAAAAATGTAAGATGTAAGCATTGACAGCCTTTTCACAATAGATTTGTATCACATAACAGAGCTCAACCCTTTTATTCTTGCTGAGCTTTGGTCAGCACTCTTCTCTGAAAGCAGTCGTTTTGCATAGCAGTTAATCTCTATCACACTCATGGCTGCGTAGATATTTTCAAATCTGATTTTAAAAAGAATAAAATCCAGCCACAGATCTCCCATGGGTAGAAATATGTTAGGCAATTTTTTACATATTGTTTTACAAGCTAGTTTGTTGGTTCGAATTAAAATGAAAAAAAAAGCGGGGG
>VZTZ01021416.1:132197-216443 GCA_013400955.1 Drymodes brunneopygia | reverse complement strand
GGGGGGGGTGGGGTGGAATGTCCACCTCAGAAATGTGTTTTCATTGTGGAGCTATCCATGAGGTACATTTTTATCCCAAAGTTTCCTAGTCCCAGAGCTACCAATCTGTTTTTCAGCAGGGGATGTAAATCATAGCAGAAGTGCAGCTCTGTGTCAAAAGTACTTCCCATCTAAGAAGCACACACACAACCCAAACTGGTGGTTTCTGGCAGCATGGACTTGGTGACTTTGTCCAGAGAAAGGCAACAAAGCTGGTGAAAGATGTGGAGCACAAGTCCTGTAAGGAGCAGCTGAGGGAACTGGGGTTCCTCAGCCAGGAGGAGGCCCAGGGGTGACCTTACCACTTCTACAACTCCCTGGAAAGAGGTTGCAGCCAAGCAGGGGTCAGGCTCTTCCCAAAGGCAAACAGCAACAGAATAAGAGAACACAGGCTTCAGCTGGGGGAAGTTCAGGCTGGACATTAGGAAGAAATTCTTCCCAGAAAGGGTGGTTAGATATTGGAATGGGCTGCCCAGGGAGATGGAGGAGTCACTGTTGCTGGAGGTGTTTAAGAAGGACTGGCTGTGACACTCAGTACCACGGTGTAGCTGGCAGAGTGGTGTTTGGCCATAGGTTGGACTCCATCTCAGAGGTCTTTTCTGACCTAATCCATTCTGTAATTCTGTAATGCTGTGCAAGGCAGAGAGTTTGCTGATGTGCCCCAGTTCTCCTAGACATTTATACTTCCTGAGCAAACACTCAGAATCCTTGAACACTTCAATGTCCCTGTGCTCACCACAGCAGTCAGCTCCATTCAGCTGGGTTCACGTGCTGGCTTTGTGAGTGCCCCACCAACCTGCAGACCTCACCCTCACAGCCTCTGCCATCTCAGATGCTTCTTTAGAAACACAACTGCACACTCCAAAGTAGCCTCATTTCAAGCTTAGTTAGATTCCCAAACTGCACATTCCAGTCCAAAATCTTGCCCAGTGGACATCGGTACCATTTATCTTCAGCTATCTTAAAGGAATTTGCCAAATGTATACCGAAATCAATCGGTCTTATAAGAGAATCAAGTATATGTCACACTTAGAGATCAATATATTTAAACCAGAATTAGTGAGCTTAAATTTGACATAATTGCCTTTCCTTTTTTTCTTCATATGGTATGATCATTGGCATCTGTCTTAGCTTTTAATCTGTTTAAAACTTTATTGGCATAGTCATATGAGGTAAGTAAATATTTTTTTCATGAGCCTATAAAACATTATTAGTTTATTTTTTCATCATGTCAGGTTGGATAAGTATCTCACGGTGCCTGTACATCTTCATGAGGATTTTATTATTTATTTTGATTTAGACTAAACTAAAATGAAGACCTGTGCCAAAACGCTGAGCTTTTTTGACAGTCTTTAAAATATACAGCAATAAAATTGAATTAACAGGCTCCCTCAGTGATTTCCAGATGGCAATGCACTGGTAACAGCAGAGAAACCACAAGAGCTTTAGCCCCCTCTGTTCTGCCCCAGTGTTGCAACAGACAAATCCTTGCATCTCTCCCATTCCCAAAGTACAAGGGCCAGAGGGCAGTGGCAATGGGGCAAGTAAGAACGGGATCCAGTCCCCAAAATAATAACCTTGCCCATTCCCAAATGTCAGAGGGGATCATGAGCTTTGTAGGCTGGTGCTGGACTTCACAATTTTTGAGAAACAATAGCTCCAGAATAGATCATTTAGCATTATATCCACACAGAGAATTAACACAGATCATCGTCAGTAATGCATCAATTGTGTTGTAATTCATTCTCTAGTTTACTTAAACAGAGTTAATGTCTCTGTGTAAACCACCTTGATGTGAATTAACAGCACCACAAAGTGTACACAGTTTATCCCAGATCTGAGGGGAGAAGAGTCTATATAGGTTCATTTTGCACCTGATGAATCCTGAGTGCTCCAGAGTAGACAGTTCTGACTCAAGACACTTTTTTATAAATTTCGTCTTTTGTCCAGTTGAAATAACCTAAACGATTTCTCTCCAGCTTTATAAACTGGTCAAAACAGATAAATTGCTTTCTTTGAATTATTAAATGCCAAAAGAACCAACAACAGAGGAAAATGTTGTCCTGCATGGAAACATCTGCATGACTTTGCCTTTGTCCACCCAGTCAATGTCCCTGTCATCCAAAGAAGAATGATGTAACCTGCACGAGAAACTCAGAAGAGTGCAGTGTTATATCCACGCTGAGCAAACCTGATCTGAGACCTTAAAATGCATTGCTCCTGCAGTCTTTGCTAGCCAACTCTTTATAGGAATAGGGTAATGTTCAGTTGCAAATAAGTGAAAAATTGAGTTTTGTGCTTGAAAGCAACCCTTGTATCTGTGAAAGAGGTGACTAACCTTGCCAGCCACCTGTGGATGGCACCACTGTAGATGCAGAGTAGCCTTTTGGACTGATTGTGTTGTGTGGGCTCGATCCATTACAATTAGTGTGTCTTCAAAAACAATGGGAATTGTAGGGGCTTGGTAACTGCAGGACTGAGCCTACAGTCCTACAAATAAATGGGGTGGAGCAACAGAGTAAGCAAATTAAGCAGAGTAAAACACTTTTTCTGAAGTAATTTTTCTGTTCCACCCAGATGATTCCTCCTCTTGCATCCATGGCAAACACAACATCCTTTTTGGGTATGAGATGCATCCTACCCACTTACACACCTGCTCCTCCCTGTCCTCCAGCCTTCCTCACAGAGCACACTGGGAAAGGCTCTTTTACAGGAATTACAGTTTCATCCTTGCAAAGACAATACATTCAGAAGAATCCAGAAAGGAAAGGAGGGTTCTCCCTCCTTACCCAGCAGATCCTGAAGCAAGAGGGAAGACTTTCCCCTCAGTGAAGTTAAGCAATACACACTGATGATATCAACAGGTAAAGCAAGTCAATAGAATCCAAATCACTCCTGCTACAATTGCTGTTGAAGTCCAGAGAAACTGTGCTCTGGACACTATCATTATTTCACTAAGGAGACTTGATTAACTAACAGTTAAACAGCCCCAGTGCCAGCAGACAGCATCCCTACCCATACAGTTGTCCCTTTTTTCATCTTGCCCCACGTGCAGAACACCTGGAGGGGGCTGAGCTGCCACCGACCTGCAGGACAGAGGTGGAGAGTGCACAGCTGAGGCAGCTGCCTCCTCTGGAGGGCTGGGGATGCCTGGGAACTGTGGGACACTTGGCTCAAGGCTCCTTTCCCTGGGGTAAAATAAGGAGACCGCTGGGCTACCCTACATTGCACTGGTGCCAGGTGGTGGCAGACCAAGGAGCTGTAATGAGCTCTCTGTGGTTTTCCTTCTCCACTATATTTCCCCTCCTTTCTCCATGGCATCCCAAAAGTGAAAGTCATCAAACGCACAAACCACCATCACAGTTGGAAAAACACTGGTATGCAACTTCAGTGAATATAACTGTTGTACCAATAAAATTGAAAACAGAGAAATGACATAAAAAGAATGTACATTATTTTAAATTGCAATTTTTATATGTTCACTTTTATTGCCTCACTCTTTAAAACAAATCCAGGATCTGATTTACTTTAATAAAAGTTTAATTTCACATCTTGATTTCAGTTCTGTACTCTTAATTTATTCTGTGGCCAGCCTTCTGACAGGAAAAGAGCTAGAGCAGCTGGGCAGTTTTACAGGCAGGTTATACTCAAGCCACTGTAATACAGTGGTTAAAAGCAAATTCAATTGTAGCTTCCACTGTAGAGGAATGTTTTTGTCTTTCATTTTTTTCATATGTATTGTTCTGAAGAAGTAGCAAATGGAAACGGAGACATTTTTCACACCTGAAACTGTTAAACAAATGCATTGACATTTCACAGTCACATTTCAAATTCAGCAGCAGTGGCAGACGAGAGGCCAAACCCAGAGTAAATAATACACAAGTGACCCACAGCAGTACCAGTGAAGCCTCCTGCCTTCAGAAGCTTCAGCATATCAAGCAAAATTTGAATTATGCTTCTTTTAACTGAAAATTGCCAAGTGATTTCAAAGCACAAAGGCAAATATCAATTACTTGCGTTGCTCCACAGCTGAGCAGTTGCTGACCTCGAGCTCGTTCAACACACATTAGCAAAGCCGGGTTGGACACACGTGGGCTGGCTGCTTATAAACAACGGCAGAACGATTATCAGAAGTAACTAATACAACTGCACAGAAGTGAAATTGCCTCTTTAAGCCATTGGAGACTCACAGGTCTCATATTTAAACGCTATCTCAACACATCCGAAACACAAGCAGAAGCCGGGAGACGCCCACGGGTGCACCTTGGGGAGACTGAACCCCCACAGAGCCGCACCCAGGGCTCCCCGATCCCCCAGAGCGCCCGGCTCTCCCAGCCCTGGCTCAAGGAGTTCCCCAGCCCCCTCTGAGGGGACACCTCCTGCAGCTTCATCCTGGCCCAGGGAGGGGAGTCCCTGCTGCTCTGCCATCCCCGCCGAGCCTCCCGCACCACAGGGCTTCCCCAGGGCAGCCTGTCCAGCCGAGAGCGGCCCCACTCACGGCGGGAGATGCCAGGATTCAGCATGGAACATGCGGCTCTGCCCGCAGGGGGGAAAAGATGCAAACACAACTGCTTCTGGACACCAGTCCCTGTGTTTATAAACCTGCCCAGCTCCCTCTCAGGGAATCTGCATTTAACTCCAGCCATAGATACTTGTGCTCTGGCTGCTGGCGGTCCTGCTCATTGCTACAGTGTCCCTGCAATCGCTGACTCGTCACCAATGTGCCATTCACAAGGCTCCCTACCCAACCACTCACAGCTGGTTTTAGCTTCGCTCTGACTGCTATACGGCTGTAGCGTATCAGCACGTGGTTTTAAACAAAAGAAAAACTAAAGTGACCCTATTGCTCTTCTTTCTTCATTTTTTTTGGAAGGGAGAATCAGTCTATGCTTTCTGCAATAGCAACAAGGATAATTCTAGTTTTAGTAACATAAATCATGCAGTGACAGAGGTGAGGAGGAAGGACCCAAAGTGCTGAAGCACGGCTGAGCAGGCAGCTCACAAAGGCTCAGTTGTAAACACCTACTGGAGCCCAGAGATGCACGGGAGGCTTATATGAGCTACTGAAAAGAACAGAAAGTAACATTATATTTTATTCGTGTCTGCAGAGCAGCACACAGCTCTACAAACGAAGAGATAGTGATTTCCTCTCACCAGTCTTAAAAAAGTACTGAATTGTAACCAAGGTAGCAGATTACCTACCATCTGAAATTTATCATTTCTCTCCAGCAACCAGGTCCCTTCTGCCTGGCTGTTCCTGCCAGATGTTCATTTGACTGAAATTTAGCCACATACACAAGACACTGGCTTGCACTGCCCTTGCTCTGTTTTTCTCATTAGCAATTCTCTTTGCTTCCTGGTCATGATTTCCTTAGCAGTAAGTCATGCAACAGCCAGGTGAAGTTGTACAAAGAAGTTTTTATTAAGTGTGCTGGTGGGCTGTGCTGCCCGCTGAAGCTTTGCAGAGGGACAGTTTCTGTGTTGCAGGGTGTGATGCTGAACCTCTGCACTGCAAGGGAGTAAGGACCTTCTTGAGAGCCTTTCCCCACAGCTGTCACTCATCGCTTCCATCTAAATCATCAAACCCTGCTCCCTGAGCCACATGCTGGGTAGCAACACAGACTCCACCATTGTAAAGCAACAGCAACGTCTTCCAACATCTCTTCCCTTTGGCCTTGTCTCTCCACATCCCCTTGTTTTTGTCCTCTGCAGACTGTTTTTAATGCTGTGCTTTGAAGGGATCTCACCTCTTAAGGAGAACGCTACCAATTACAATCTGTAACTTCGAGACGCTTGTGCACGAATAAACTGAGCTCCAGTACCAATTCAAGGAAGCCCAGGGCTTCTATTCGTCTTCCTGCACTAGAATGTGCTAACCTGTAAAACTGAACACAACTGAGAATTTAGGCATGACAGTTACAAGCATGAACAGACAAAGGCAAAATCTTCATTTTCATAAAAATCTTAATTAAAAAAAAAATTGAAAGAGCAGCGTTGCTCTGTACTTTTAGAAGCAACAGCACTAAGAAGGTAAATTTGCCTTGCGGCTTACCCACTTATCAAAGTATTGCGTTCAGCTCGCTCACATCTTGCTTTCTAACATTAGCCAGATTTACTTTCCTTAATAACCAGCTTTTATGGCTTCATCTCTAGCTGTATTTACCCAGCTGCTATGTATTTGCTAGGTGAGCGTGTGTGTCACTTCATGTTTCAGAAGGGCTTTTAAGCCTCGCCTCTGGGCAGCCAGGATTTCCTGCGCTGCGGCGGCAGGAACAGAGCGAGACAGGAAACTCTGCCGGCTGCTGCCGCGGGCTGCGAGGGAGAAAGGTCAGCGGCCGGGCTTGTACCTCTCATTACCACCACAGCCTCAGGACTGAGTCTAGTCAAGAGCTGAACTTACCAAATCGCCCTTTTACGTTCGCAGTGTTCGCCAAACTTAATTTGAGTACACAACATCAGTGATACTCCTTGTCTTTAAAATGCTTTGAGTATGGTGTTGCTGAGCCAGCGCTGACTGATGCAGTGGCAGTGCCGGATATCCACATGCTGCCCCGTGTCCGTGTCACTCATGGGAACAGAGCCAAGCCTTCCCAGCAGCCGGAGATGGGAGCAGTTGTATCACGACCCTGTCTGGAGACCATCCAGTTTATATTTTGATACGCAGGAGCACTGTGGGAAGTCAGCCATGCTGTCAAGCCACATGATACTGAACAGCAGAATTGGGACGATCACATTCTTCATAATTTAGAGTTTTAAAGTACCATTTTAAAACAAAAACATTTTTCACTTATTTCCTAGTTTGATAGGAAGTTCCAGAAGCATCAGCTTAAACTTTTACATTGTTAGAATCATGCCATCAAATTTTGTCCATCGTATTTTAGCACAAACACACAAATCCACTGCTGTGGTCAACACTTCTGTTTTATCCTTTAGAAAGCTGCTATGATACTTTACAGTACTACAACAAACACATTAATGTAAGAGCTGCTTTGGTCCCCATTTGGGGGAAGGCAAATACTGCATACTACCCAAAAGGTGGGAACAGTCAGAGTGCTGCTCAAATATGAATGTTATACTGGAAATTATGAACAGTCAACTGAAATTTAGATTTATTCTGAATCAAAATGAAAGAGTCATAAAGGTTCCCATAAAAAGATCAGTACTTTTTTTTTTTCCAAAGTGCAAAAATAAACTCATAAATGAAACATTTCACAGCATTTCAGTAAAGGTACATATTACTGCAATTTACATTGGTAAATAGAGCAAATAACAGTACAATTTAAAATATCATAGCCCCCGTATTTTTGAAATGGAATCTTTAATTTCAAACTAACAGCACTAGTATTTTTCAGACAGCACAGCAAACATCTTTGAACAATATTTTTGACCACCTCTGCCCTTTGAGCAAAGAAAACCTTAAAGCTGACACTGAAAAAAGCAGTCACCTGCCAATTCTGGTCTCCATAGAGAGCCTGAGGAAAGACATCAATTTATGTTAAAGGTAATGTGGAATTCAAAGTCAGTGTTTGGACTATAAAACCATAAACAGTGAGCCTGTAGTATTTACACAGCTGCGAGTTCAGATCCAACTTTTTATAAAATTTATGTATTTCAAACAAAGAGAACACTGATGGGGTCTGGCTGTCATCCTGAGACAAGTATATCATCATCTAAAATCTCCTTCAGACTGAGACTCATTGGATCCAAGTAAAAATACTGCATTTTAATGCTGGTAATAGAAGGAAAACACAAATAAACTGCGTGATGACCAGGAATTCTCCTTCTTGTGAGCAAGCACACACAAAAAGTGGATCATATTGAGCAATTGTCATAATTCTACACTGTGAACCATGTCATTAGTTCTTCTGTCCCTTGCACACTATGACTTTTGCAGGTTTTGTGAAATGTGTTAAGACTGAATAACGGTGTTTACACAAGACAATGCAACATTTCTTTAAAGCAATCTGTGATTCCAGCCAGTTTCATTTAAAAGGCACAAAGACTTTATAGCAATGGTGCAGGTAACTGAGAAATATTGCTTCTGCTCACACATCATGCATTGCTGCACACAGAATTTTAAGATTCCAGGACCCGTAACAAGGAGGTTTTACATGAGAGATGAACACAGCAGCAGGAAATTATATACCTATTGCAACAGCTTAAATATGGGGAAGCTAAGTAAGACAAGGTCTGCTTCTGTATTACATGGAAAGAACTTTCAAATAGCAGTTGAACATGGTCCCCACCCTGCCCAAACAGGGAATACCAAGGAGGTGAAATTCTGAACTGAGTACTAGTGTTCAGGACTTGTTTTGCCCTTCCTTCCCGGAAACTCTCTCTTTCCTTTACAGGGACACAAAAGCAGAGCTTCTATTAGTAGACATTTATAAATTCAATCTCTTCTCTCCCAGCAAGTGCCAAAGTTTTCCCAAAAGTTTTCCTTAGGTAAAAGTTTGTCACCAAATTAAAATGAAGCAATATGAAAAGTTAATAGAATATATTTGTATAGTTTCATCACAAAAAACACATACTGGTTTAGGCCGATTTTCTTTTTATTAATAATATAAGGTTCTGTAATCTCTTAACATTACAACTGAAGCTTTACAGTTAATCTCACACTAAAATGACAAACACTGTTTGGCTTTATTTGCAGAAAATTAAATTACAACCTTGATAAACATACATTTCCAAGATTTGAGAAGCAATTTGTGTTTTCTGGATTTCAGTGCTAATGTATCCCTGCCTTTGAAATTGGTTTCAGTTAATTAACATTGCTACGGAAGAACTATTTGGCCTGGCCTCTGTTCACAGCTGTAAGGCAAAGATGACATCTCTAACTTAACCATTATACTGTAAGTCAAATCAAGACAAGTTTTTCTTTGACAGTAAGATTTAGATCCTGGATCAGCTTTTAACAGATTTGCTTCTTTTCCCTCCAAACTTTCATAAAGGTTTCTCTAATGTAAACATATTTTACAGTCAAGCCACAGTCAGCCTCTGCACCTTTCCTCCTTCAAAGGGCGCAGAAGCTGTGTAATTGGAGGTCATTACAAGCTTAATTAAAACTGCTTGTAACTTACATATGGCCAAAACAGTCAAGCAAATGCAAAAGTTGTGTTATGCATCAGCACTTCCAACCTGCATGGATCAAACTCCATCTCTGAACAGGCTGCAGCTACGGGAAGTGAAGTTTGTAGAAAGCAAGCAGAGCGTACAGAAGGAAGAGTGGTGGAAGACTACAGTATTAGAGAAAGTAAGATTTTTGTTTAGATGGTGAATGATCTCTATCCAGGTCTTCTGAACTTGAATTACATTTTTTTCTATTTTCATTAGCAATTTAAATGTGAAATTAAAGACAGTAATGCATATGTTTCAACTGCAGTTTCAACTAAGCTCTGACCAGTTCATAAGATAGTATTTAGGAAGACAGCAATATCCATTACTTAGTTAATCTTTTCCTCAGAGCTATCCAGTGACAGTGCTTTGGGACCCTTGTAGCCTGTTATTTCCCCTTCCCATAGGACAACAGACATACAGTAAAAATCTTTACTGCATTTTAAATCACTTCAGAAGTCAGTGGCCATTTAAAAGTTAGAGAGTATAAGGAGTTTTTACCTGTGACTTTCAATACAAAAAAAGATGAGGAAACCATAGTCAGAAAATCAAAAAATGGGAAGGATGTTGTAGAACTATGTTGTACTTTAGTTAAAATCTTATAAGATCAGTATTACTAAGCTATGACTACTTGTTCTACTTTTTGTGCTGTCATTCTGCAAAAAAGCTTCACATGCTTTCCTTCAGAATTAATTCTTCATAGTTACACAAACGCTCATTGAGGCACATAAACACCCTTCATATTCAGCAGCTCCTAGCAAGGTCTCCCCTGGGGAGGGACACAAGCCATGAGCCAGAGGCAGCCGTGGCCAGAGAGCCCAGTGTGCAGCTGAGGCAAGGCAGCCCCTGCACCGTGTGCAGATTCACCTCCCCCAGACGCCTCAGTGTACTTAAGGAACACTTGACCACAGTGCCAAGGCTCAGCTTCCTCCAACAGACTGCACCCACTGGTTTGGTTTCTGCTGAAATACCAGCTCTAGCAACAAGAAAAAATAACAGCTTTTTATACTGAAATGTTGTGAAATAAAGACCATTCAAAATAAATCCAGTTACATTAAAATATCACATGGACATTCTGTCTTATGGCCTGCATATCATAGGAAAGTTCTCTTTAATTACCTTGACAGCATGCAGTTTAAAGTCATGTTTCATGTGTCCATGTTTTTCAATCATTTGAATTGTCACATTGAAATTCATCTTAGAACCAGTTCAGAGTTGTCTGATATGCAGTATTTTTTCAAGCATTTTATACTCTTTTTGGTATATCACCAAAACTGAGAGCTAATTAGAAAGTATTCTAAAATAGTTTAAAAACAAAAATGCAATTTATCCTTTTCTCCTCATTAAGGGCACTACCAATACAAAAGGTGTCCAAACTGACACTACAGAGCTGTGAAGCAGTTGCCTAGGGACAGTGTCCTCAAAGGATAGTCTGTATTTTTTCTATCTTATGCATATATATTAATTATCAAAAAGTTGGATAATTTGCTTTAAGAAAGAACCCACCTTAAAAATGGATCATGAGTATTGACAAATACTTTGTTTTACTGATTAAGATTCAAGTTTCAATGTAAAAATGCTTACTCTCACATGATACTGATCAAGAACATATTTCATTTTCATAAATTTCAATGGACAATTAAAATTGTGGCTACCTGTGAAGTAAATAAATGATTCATAAAGGCCATAGGAAACTGTACAAAACTTAAATGGGAAATCTCACTTCCAGGATGACAGTAGGTTGTCCATTTAAGTGTTTTATTAAACTGTTGTGACTGTTTCAAAAGCCAGTGCTGGGCAGTTCATTTGAATAACTGAAAAAGATATTTTGCATTTGTGCAAAACAAACACAATGGGAACAAAACCCATACACACTAGGACTGAAGTACAGATGAACACAAAATTTTGTTACAAACCTGTTTTCAACATACAGTGAGAAACGTCCATTGTACAAAACTTAGTGACTGACCTACAATTAATTTAAGATTATCCCAGCAATGCAAATACAACTCAGAACAGCTCAATTGTGTAAGATTTTCCAGTAGTACTACAGTGACAGACTACTGAATTTTTAGTAGTTTGACTTACACTGTCTCTTTTGATTAAAGCCTACATTTGTACTAAGTATTTGCTGGTTACAAGTCTGTTACGTACTGAATCCCGTACAGGGAGGTTCTCCTTGGTGGTCTCTCATCTGTCTCTCAGCAGCTTTCCTTTAGCAAGAGGCTGGGCTGAGCAGCTGCTCCTGTAGGAAACACTGTTGTCAGTCTTTGTCCTCCTTGCGGGGGATGCTTTAAGTGAGAAACATCTGGCAGTATCCAGCACTGAAAATACTGTCAGCTGTGCTGCCTAGCCCAACTTGGAAACCCAGATTTGCATTTCCTGGTTGGTACTTTGTGCCCAGTAGGTTGGAACATTGTTAAGTAAAAGTCCATAAACATTAACAGTGATGTTTACACTTTATTGGGGGAAGGGAGTAGCAAAAATCAATGTAAGTTACTAGTTTTTAAAGTTTAGTCTATGTTATATTTGATCACTGGGATATCAATACAATGAAAGAGGAGGAATTTCAACAGTAATTTTTAATTTTTAGTACATCATTTGTGCCGGGTTTTATAAAAGATTTTTGTTTCCAAAGATGTTATTGGGGTCCACGTATTCTTTAACAGATCTCAGCATTCCCAAGCCGACATCAGAGATGCTCTCCTTCATCCAGCGCTTCCGCAATTTGCCTACTGGAAAAACAAAAACAAAGTGTTTCAATATATGGCAGGATCCTAGGAGCCAATCAATCTTGTGACCATGAATGAATAAACACTGTGTGATAAATGCTTTTATTCAAAAATGAGAAATGTTTTGCTTTATTTGATTTATTGAGCCCACCAGACTATCAAGCTCATTAAGCTCAGCATACTCCCAGAGGAAGACTGTGTTCCACACTGTCTACTTTCTTTAGAAACTATGAAATTTAGATGAAGCTTAGGCTCAAATCACATGTTCTGTTGAGACAAGGAATCAGTAGGAAGTTTTAAAAAGCCACAAACTAATTTTAAAGTCAGAAACTGTAGAGATTACTAAAAAGCAGAACCCCACATTTCTTGATTACTTTAAAGTGAAAATGTAACTCAATAATCAAGCTTAAACCAGTATTGGTTTAAATAGAAAAAAAAACGTTTTCTATAAAGAAGGCTTAATATTTAATTTAAAAACTTCTATGCTGGCTGGTAATTGCTCAATACCATTACACAAGAGTTTTGTTTCCCATGTAAAAATGGCTTTTCACAACATTTACAAATACAAACAAAGCTGAAACAATCTTTTAACAACTCCTTTCACTAAATTCTCACAATAGTCCTGTTGAATGGCCAAGTGTTCACATGCTAATTAACTAAATCATCAACTCTGATTAACAGATCATTCAAAACTGAAGACTTTTTTTTTATTAAACACACTCTAGCATTTAACTTGTCAGCCTGAAACACAATCCATTTGCTAGTATGATAAGACATAGTAAAGGTTTGAGAGACAGAAGCTTTAAGAATATCTGAAGCTAAATTCAAGCCATCTTTTGTGCTCTGTTTCAGGGTAACCATCAAACTGTCATCAGAATAATAAATTACAGGGACACCTCTGGAGAACAGAGTATATTTGTTTATACCTTAAGGAATACGAGCCAGTCACAATGCCAACAGTAAAAGCAAATAATATGAGACACAATGAAATTTGCAGTTTGCTAGAAAACAAACTATTAGCAGCATGTGTGTCTCAAGATCAAAGATCACAACTGAAGGACAAAAGAATTTATCATGTGGTAGGAACCCTGGCTGTATTTTGCAGCCCCAGCTCAAGAAAGAATCCCCATCTGAATATCCTATCACTACAGTCTGACCAAGCTGATGTGGTTGCTTTTTATCTGTTAAAACTTTAATACTACTACAAAACACCTGAATCGTGAATCTGGCTTGACCATCCCCTCAAGTCACTGACACTGGCTCTGACACAAGCAGCTGACAAACAGTCATTACTATTCTCAACTGTTATCTGTAATATAGTTTCAGTGAATGTGTTCTGTGGTTATGGATGTAATTGTCCTGAAAAGACTGCAAACAACTGCTCCAACAAGATGGAGCACATTAGAATCACAGCAGGATGCCCAACAGCTAGCATGCCTGCCTCTTTTACACCTCCAGTAATAATGCAATTCCACAAGGAACTGAACTACTGTCTGAGCAGCACCAAATAGTCGTTGCATATTTAATGAAGTCGCTCACCAAGTGCTGGAAAACAGAAGGTGCTTGGAGTGCATCATTAGTTCTGTCAAAGTGATAATTTACACATCTATCTTGTCAAATTTTCTATGGTTTATACTTTTGCAATAATAAATCTAACATACATCTGATTAGTGAACTGGAAAGAAAAAAAGCTGTACTACAGTTACCAGGAGTCCTTCACAAACAGGCTCAACAAAAAGATTTTAACCCCTTGGTAACAGCAAAGTTGATCCCTTGCTCCTACTGTTCATGTCAATAAAATATACATGGAGTTTTCAACTACTCAGGTTTTCACATTAGAGTTAAAAAGCTTTGAATCAATCTCTCTGAATTCTAAGCTGGTCCATCAGATAAAACAGAAAATAGACCAAGTGAAGGAAAGGCTCTGTGAAAATGAGAGCAACACTTAGAAAAGTCATTTATATATTGTTTCACTGCAGGTGAGTGCTGTGCTATACAGTTTCTGGTTCTTCTCCTCCACAGCACAACCCAATCAGCCTCAAGGATGAGAAGGGAAAAGGAGGAAGAAAATTCCATAACAGTAAAAGATGTCTCTGTGAACATAAAAATAATTCCAAGAGATAAAGCTGCTTACCTCCGCTCTTAAGACTAGCTGAAGAACAGCTTTGCACTCAAGGAAGCCTTAACTTCCCTAACAATAAGGTCTCAGTTAAGCCCGATCTTATCACAGACTAAAGAAAGCCAACTTCTCATTTCTAGCCCAGAGAAAGCAGACTTCAGTTTTAGCCCTATATGATGGCATTTATCTAGAACTGACAGGAGACAGTGCACAGAACCAGAACTGATACAAGCATCTACCACTTACAGGCTTTCAGCAAATATTACTTTTCTCAATTAAAAAATGAGATCAGAATCACCTGATTCTATATGCTGCATCATAACACTATTAACAATCAACTTGTAGTAGCTTAGCATAACAAATCCACTCAGCTATACACACAATGCTTGTGCCCCAACTGGAAACAAACACAGCCCTTTCTTCTTGCATCCTCTTCCTCTGAAGATACTTAATCCTCTATCTGAAGGGAGGGTATCAAGATATTTCCAAGCTCTGCTTGGTGGTGCCAAGCAAAAGGAGCCAGTGGGAACAGGATGTTCCATCTAAGCATGAGGAAAAATTTCTTTACTGTGCAGGTGCCCAAGCATGGAACAGATTGCCCAGAGAGAGTGTGGAGTCTCTCTCACAGGAGATATTCAACCTTCTGGATGCAACCCTGTGCAATGGTGCTCCAGGACAGCCCTGTCTGAGCAGGGAAATTGGATGAGATGATGCACCGAGGCCCCTTGCAACCTAACCCATACTGTGATACAGTAATCTTATTGATCCAAGGTGAGGGACAAGAGAATCAGTTTTCAAGTTTTAAAGCTGGCAAGTGGCCTGTTCCTGATTTGTGCTGAGCAGTCTAATAGTGCTTTAAAACTCTCACTGCTAGGAAGCCAGAAACCTCCAAACTGAACCTCAGCCTATTTCACTGATTTAAATATTTTCAAGTTCGGTGTTGATGAATTAGAAGGTCCTTTCTTTTTTATTTTTTTTGAAAAAGCACTGAAGATGACTATTCTATTAAGACTTTCAACAGACTAAGAACAGACTACAACTGTGTTATTGTATTATCCCACATGAGGTTACTCCATGTCTAACAAATGTCACAGTTTAAACTCACTCTAATGAGTAGAGCAAGCTCTAGTATGCTTAACCTAAAGGTAGAAGATTTTTTTTCCCCTGTGTAGAAGAGAAAAGAATGTGTTCAACTCCCTCTCATAAAAGAACTTTATAATTTTGGATTTTGTAGTTTGTCTGGGTTAATTACTGCAGAGTATGGCTTAAGCCACAGTCTCTTAATGCCAAAGTGTTGCAATGTCAAACACGTAATTGAATGCAAATAAGGTGTAAGGTTTGTTTTTTCCTTTGTTTTGTTTTGGGGGTTTTGCTTGAGTTTTTATTGTTGTGAGATTTTTTTCTTATGTTTTGTATTCCTATATAATCCGCCATTCATACTATAGCTAAACCTGGGCTACCTGGTTAACCTTTATTCTAGTCAGTTGTCTAGAAAGTAGGAGAAAATTAGTTCTATTATGTTAAGCAGCTAAATGGGGCTATTGTCCTCAACCCCACAATCTGATAATTGTTTCCCTAAGCAACCAGTTGTAGTTAAAACAGGCGGTCAAAGGGAAGCAATGTATCATTACTTTTTACACTGTTCTTTAGCTTTACATAGGTTCTTAGCTTGGTAATATGAAAGGGATCAGGTACAAATCCAACCTTCTCCCTTTCTGATGCTATACCCCAAAGGGGTTATAGTTGCATTTATAGACCAGTCATACCTACTTCCCCAGCACATGTTATTTCATGCATACAAAAAAAGGCATGCTTTATGAAAAGGAAATTCAAGAATGAAAGGTGTGACACATCATACAGGTGTTTTTAAGGCTTGCCATAAATTATTAGAATAATTATTTAGCTCAACTTAAATTTGTATCTAAAAGATATTGTCATTCCTAATGCTACTCTTTAAATGCTAAGTTTCTAAACACTGTCTATGGCTCTCTAGCAACTTTACTTGCATGGCTCTCAAATCTAAGGATACCCAGTGGCCAGAAAAGCAGAAGGATCAAAGCTGTGCTTGAAGATGTGCAATATCCCTTTCTGAGAGTAGGACACAGTCAAGGCAGGGTGACATGCATAATGAAGGGGTGGGGGGAAGGAAGATGTATCCACAGTAAAGCTACTAAATCCTTCTGAAGCCACTCTTCATAAAGTTAAAAGTACCATGATTTCAGTTCCCACGCTGGACTGCAGCTGTACCTACCTGCAGTTGGTACTTCCCCAGATGTAAAGTAATTTATACATTTACACAACTCAAATTGTCATATATGACCATTTCTTCACTCAAGGAGTATATGAAGATTGACTTAAGCAGGCTTTGTATTTCCTATAGCCTCAAGTCCCAGACTACATCTGTTTTCTTTGATACACAAACCCAGAGTTAAAATAGCTCCATTTATCACAGTGTGATTGTAGGCAGACAAATCAGCCTGTCTGTTTCCAGATAGTGAAAACAACTGTTATTAATCACAATTACAAGACAAACACCAAAGGAAATTGCACCAGTATTTTCTTTTACCCCACACAATAGACCAGTCAATGCTAAGAGTGACAAGGCCTGAAAGTCAGTAAATAAAACTGACAGTATTAGGCTAATTTTCAGCAGCATATCTACTAAGCACTGGAAAAAATTAATCTTTAATATTGAACACAATGAACTGCCATATAAAACCACTCAAAGTGGAAAATATGTATCAATAGCAGAGACAGTCATGCATACGACAGGCGCATATGAACAGAAACCCAGTTTCCATAGCTGGGGAGTCACGAAGTTCAAGCCTGCAAGGGTTTAAAAATGCTATATAATTTTTTTCTGGTTCAACACATGTGGTAAGCAAGGCTTTATATGGTGAGGGCAAATACATCCAAATGTGACAAGCTGCAGCTGCACACAACTTAATGGATGAAATGCTGGTCACAGTGAAATAGAGCTGCTACAGCAGGGAAAGCACCAGAGTACATCAAGGGACTAATTCCACATCCAGTGTGTGAGAATTGACAGGTCCACACCACCATATTAAAGATTTAATCAGAGGACCAGAAGAGCATATCAAACAAAAACTACTGAAACCTTTTCACTCATGTTATTACCTACACATCCTTCAATATCCTGATACTGCTAAAGCAGAGTCCATTTCAGTTTCCATCACAAAGCAAGATGCCTGAAAACAGCCCTAGCTAAAATTTTCAAGTCACTGACATGTTTTAAAGCACGGATTCTGCCCTTTAGTTTTTTCCCCCACACAGAGCTTTTAGAATCACAAAGTTTTTCTCTAGTTTTAAACCATTACACTTCTTCTTTGCTCTTATATCTGTGACCAGGCAATGCCCCAAGAGAGCAAGAGAGAAGAAATCCATTATTAAAGAGATAACCAGTTTCAAGAAGGCAGTTGCACAAATCACACTGACTTCACAACAAGTCTTCCCTTCCTCCAAGGTTACAGCATTATACAGGATGCATGCAATCAAATTAGGCTAATCCACATATGTGGGAAAAGCTTATGTAAAGCATCAGGTGTAGGAAGTATTGCTTATACATGACGTTGGTTCTTAATATTAAAGCACAGAACACCTTGTGAAGATGCCAGTAACACAGGACAAGCAATCCCCAAACTCCAAGAGAGGGAACTAGATAACTACAACTGATCAGACAGCAGGCCAGACATGTCAACACTTACATAACATCAATTATGCAACAAATGGTAGATTGCAATACAGTCCCTTTAAAGTCACCGGCTCTTTTATTCAGACACTTTGCCTAAGTGCTCTGGAATTTGGGCTAGCAGCATTCACAAAGCCTCAAGGGACACAAAACTGTCTTAAAACTGAGAAACTCCCGTTTGAAATCTTTGTAACTGGATATATCTACACAAGGATCAGTAAAAGTTGTTTCAGATAAACTGATCAAACTGGAAAAGAGTGAGAAGTTTCTAGATAAAATGTCAGGAGAGGTCCTTCCCCTCAACCCTCCCCAAGTAATTTCAGTTAATGCTATAAAATATTTTTCAGAGTTCTACTACAAACTATTTTATGTACTCATGAATATTTAGCAGTATCAAAGAGACTAATATTAGACTGAGAACATTACCTCCATGGTGATGTGAAAGACTTCCTCCATTGGCAAGTATTTCTTCTCTAGCAGCCCTCTGAATTTGAAAGATAGGGTATTTACTCAACAGCAAATGCACAAGATTTTTGGATTTCATTAAATGCTTGCTATTGCACTCATACACACAAGAGTATGAAACATTTCTGAAGTAATTAGGTACCATACAGGTAAACATTATAGTTCAAGTCTTCAGATAAAGGTAAGCGAGAGCCTTCTACATGAACATTATCAAAGCCAAGATATTTCAAATGGCATCTCTTGTAGCAAATGTATTACTCAAGAATAGAATGTTCTGGATCACTTTCCCCTTGCCAAAACTTAAACAGTCCAGGGGCTGGGATACTCATTTGGAAGACTATTAAATCTCAATAAAGAAGTCTGAAAAGAGGCTTGTCAGAGGGATTCAAGATCCTTATTGAGACGAGAGTTTAACCCAGATCTCCAAGATCCTGGGTCAGGCAGTGAGGTACTTTACAACTGACAATCCTTTCAAGGTTGCAGTTTGTGGCAGAAAACAAAATTTAGTTTTTTATGTTAATGTTCAAGTTGTAGAATCTTCTTTGCCAGCCACCTCTGAATAGTTATAGAGCTTAGAGGGTGTAACAATGAAAGCTTTTCTAAGCCCAAGCACTACATGCTTGTATATTTTCAAAAGAGTGTACTTTTTTAGGAATAACAAATATAACTGTATCTAGGCAGTTAAGAGATTTTTTCAGTCTGCCATAGAGTATGTACACTTGGTCAGCAAACTCATTTTGTTAGGTTAAATTTAGTCACTACAATGGAAGATGTGCATCCAGGTCAGCACACTAACCAATTCCAATAAAACTAATATCTAGCTATTAGTAAAGTTTCATTAAGCACTCAAGTATGACATGCAATAGCATGGAAGCCTCTGAACTTGTAGATAAAACCCTGCATCTTCTAGCCAAATTTAAGAGAAATTTCTAAAGAATAAGCATGATAAGAATGATATCCTAGTTATAAATTCAGTTTCTCCACAGTCCAATTAGCAATTTTGTGGTGCTGAAATTTGAGCATAGGAACCAGAAGGTTTGGCCATAGTCCTTCTAAGAATTACATCTTCAAGTTAACAAGGATATTAGTTTTCCCTGCCTAGGTAAGTACAGTGTTTCATCAGCCAAAGTGTTGCTGCAGAATTATTGCAGAGCCTCTTTGCCAATGCTGAAGCAGCTTACAACTGGCCTAAGAGACTGGACTTAGATCAGTGCTTACCTGGGCCTAACAGAAATAGCATGGGACACTCCCATCCCTTATTCTCTACACGCAGCACTATTAATAAGGTATGATCTTGATAGTTTTACCATGCATTTTACAGACTGAGTATTAAGCAGAAGAAGTAGCTTTGTAAATAATGAAACTAAGGAAGACTAGTTTCCCCATGGATTTGGGGTTTAAGGTTTGAAGTTTCTGCCATCCAAGAAACTCCAGGTCAAGCTCTTCTATACTTCAGTCAGAACTACTGATTTACTGATATCTAAAACAGTCACCTGGTAGTCTTTTCTCTACTTGATGAACCATTAACATGTACCTCTTGTTACTGATAATGATCAGAGCTTTACAAACAGACTTCTGAGATCTTTCCTGCAAAATTCAGTAAGCTTGGCCAATAGGTTCAGAACACAATACAGGTCATCAGCTTTTCCCCCTTTAACTGTGGTTCCTTTATACATTACCTCAATTTGTTCATAGACATGAATAGGATCACTAATTCCTCTGTAGTTAAAGGCAAAGTAGAAGTAGACACATGCACCTGCATCGTAAGTCTGTGTCACCCTGTTGAAGAGAACTGCATTACAAACAAAGCTTTATGACATCAAGCCAACCACTATGTAACATAAAATTCGTAAGATTTACTCTTATCTTATTCAAAGGGACAGCATCTTTTTTTAATACTTTTTCTCCATTTTGCTCATAATCCATGAGCAACTCAATGCTATTGACTTTGAAAGCTGAAGCTCTTAAGCCACTACACTTGACTCTTGTCCATATAAGAATAAGTTTAAAGCCTAAGCAAGTGTTACTAATCCCTTGAATTCCCCACTCTTACATGTAATCCACTTGCAGATTCAAGAGGAAGGTCAAGGCTACTAGTATTTGTAATATCATCACTAGATCTCTAACAAAACAAGGATTCAAGAAAACATTTAGATTATTGCATGGCTTACCTACAGGTGGAAAGAGGAGCAAACTGAACACCCTTTTCTTTGCATTCTCGTACTATCCTTTCCTTCACATTCCTACAAAGGTCCAAAACCCTGTAACAGGAAACATGTTAAAATATAAAATTTTAGTATGTGATTTTTATACAGCTTCTAAATAAAAGAACTTCAGCAACCTTTTTAAAAAGCATAACCCAATACAATGTAAGAGCACCTTCAAAATCAGTGTTATCTAGCTTAGACTTTGTTCTAAGAATAGTCCTCATCAAGATTTCACTGCTTTTTCTGCACTTCTCCTGAATAGCAAGTTTACTCTGAAACAGAGAACCTAAAAGCTCTTCTTCGTAAGGAAGAGGTGTCAGAAGTGTTCAAAAAAAATAAGGAGGTTACCTACTTCTGTATGTCTTTACTTCGCAAAACAGCCTCAAAGTTTTGGCAAAGTAGTTAACAAATACAGGAAAACGCTCAAGAACTCAAAGGTCTGGCAAACTCTGCTAACACCTTTGTGTTACTGCAAGGCCAAAACTGCAGATCCTTCAGCTGGGCACTTGAAATGCTATAATTCTAATATGGCAATGAGCTATTAGACCTTGTCATAAACCATACTTGGTCTGCTTTCTTTTTTTAAATCTTCTAGAACAGACTGAGCAAACAAAGCGCTAGAGCAACCAAAAGAAATCACTGTTTTTCAAATGACCATTTCTTCAGTTATACACTCTCCCACAAAGGTCTGCAGTGCTATAATTCACATTAAGGCATTTTACACAGATTTAAAACCACATGAAAGTTTCACAGAACACAAGATAATTTAACCATAAAGTGAATAAGAAAGTCAGCTAAATATTTTATTCAAGTATCTGCTACCTGTCAAGAACAAGTTAAACAGTTTACAGGAAGTTCCATGGTTCTTATGAGTCAAAGCAGAAAAAGGTTTGAAAAGCATTTGCTTTGATGAGAACAATTTTAAATACTTTAAGTTATTAGGTAAAAATTCTTTTGAAATGAGGGAGAGGCAAAACAAGTTGGTGACTAAGCAATTGGCATGCTTCAAAATCTATAAAACTAAAGTAAAATGAAGAGCACTTTTGCTTTAAAATTGTCCTCAAATTTCTTCTACACACTTAGGATACTTTGCCACTTTTCAAACAGAGGCTAGAATCTACCATTACCACTGAACTCAATAGCAAGGGCATAGGCTTGCCAGGTTAAGTCAGCAGACTTTACACTGAATGCTGTAAAGCTTTGATTCAAATCATTTTAGATCCTACTGAAGAGATTTTGGGCTTTACCAAATGGACAGGAGCATCCAAAATGATTTTGTATATTAAACTCTGTTGTGGTCAAATGTTTCTTAATCATAGCTAATACATAAAATAACCTTAGAAAAAAGATCTTAATCTTAGGCAAAAGTTACCTTTTCAGTTTTCATTTCCCTACACTACTGGAAAAAGAAAATAACTTATTTAAATATACTTAATTTTTTTCATCTTCACTACAGACTCATCTGTTTGAAAAACACTGCTGATCCCACACGTGTGGCTGCTCATCACCCACTGCAGTTATTGCCACCGATGTCCTGCTTCCTAAACAACTAGGAAGGGCAATTTCAAGTCTTAAATTTGTTACAGTACACTAACCTAAGATGAAGTATTACTGAATGCTTGATACACTGCACTTACAAAATCCTGGTACGTAATTTATCAGTGACTTTAGCAAGAACACACAGCTGCAAGACTTGAGGCATGTCAGGTGGCACCCAATACACATAAGGCCTAAAAGAAGCATCCTCATGAGCAAACATGAGTTAGGAATAATTTGAATGAAATGAAGTTTTAAGAAATTCTAAAGAGTAATCAGAGTTTACCTATCCCAAGGAACAGATGTCTCAAATGATTCTCCTATTACGTAATAATCCAGGCCCAGATCCTAATAAAAAGAGTAAGGAAATGATCAGTAACATTCAGCATCAGCATCTGGGATTCCAGTGGATGCTACACAGTTAACAAGTGAACAACTTTCTAGTTTGCAGGAGAAAAACAGAAATTCTAATTTAGTAAAAACACCCATATGTTCCATTGACGTTAAGTTTATTATTATGGAAATAGGGAAACTCTTAAAAGACAAAGATCACATTCTGATGTCATGGCTACAGTGACACAACTTGTCAGACTGTCAGTCTACACCATTCAAATATTTGTATCACTATAGTATCAAGCCAAGAGTTTCACTGTGCTCATCAGTACAATACCAAGTAGAAATATATTTTTGCGAGGTAGTCGCTATCTAGATAGAAAAAAGACAAACATCTTCCCATCTTACACACACGCCTGCTGAAATAAAAGGAGATTCAGTGATTTGTCCCCAACAAATCAAGCACTCAGGATGTGCATACTGTTCTGAAAAATAAAAAAAACCTCAAACAGTAAGACTACAATTTGTAAGAATAGCTGCAGCCGTTTAGACTAAAAGTCTGGTATGTTGAAATTCTGATTTAAACCAGAGTCATAAGCAGATCTCCCAAGAAGAGTAAAAAGTCAAGTGAATACATGAGTATTTCAGGTACACTCCAAGCCCCTCGTTTCATTCAACCTGTGGATTCTTCAATCTCATTTTACCTACCCTTTTTAAGAAGCTATTTTCTCAACAAAAATATAAATAGTATCTACATGGTGTTTTGCAGATGAAATTCCATGAATAATCACTACTCAGAAATGGAAGAGATACAACCTCTGGGAGAAGTCTGAGGTATGATCCAAGGCAGCCTGCACTCAGATTTCAGAGAAAGCATCTTCAAAGAAACATCTCTATGTTTTGTGACATTAATTAACAGAAAATGCAGCAGACAGACAAAAGCTGACCTACCCGAAGGTAAGCGATGACAAATGTCAGCATGTATCCTCTCTGTCCATTATCTTCTCCTGCTGCCAAGCCACTGCAATTTACAAGAATTTAATTAACTTTCCACCAAATTACTCACCAGCTGACAAAAATATTTATAAAATAAGTTTGATTATTAAACATCTGTGCAAGTTTAGCTGCCTAAACTGTGTTAAAATTGTCATCAATAGTAAGATCTCTTTACTAAAAATCGGAAGTTAATTCAGACCAGACCTTTCTTCATTCATCTTTTCCTTCCATAACCTGAAGATGAACTTAACAAAATATTTGATGTGATCTTAAAATAACAGTCTTCAAAAGTCACAAAAGAGTGGAGAAACACAAGTAGACACAGTATATGCTGGATATCAATTTACAGGAACATGGGTAACTACATTTTTAAGCATGTTGAATTTGTGTACTTGTATGCTCACAGGTCATGAGACCCCAAGACTTAAGATCCCCAGAGCATAAGAGTTTTGAATGAATTAAAAAAAGATACAAAAGCCATAGCAGTAAAGAAAAAGGAAGCCTTGCTTTCACTAGTCTATCAAGGATCATTATGAAAGCATTTGTTTTTAACTATTGGTTTCTAAGAACAAGAAAGTGCTGTGCATCTGGAAACAGTCTTCCTACAAGCTCCTATAAATCTCAGAGAAGCAGGGTGTGTGGGTGTGTGTGTGTGTGTGTATGTGAAATCAAACACCCTGAAGAAGCATAGAATGAAAGTATTTTATACTATAAAAGCATTAAATGGTTTAGCATTTTAAACCAGATTAAACTATTAAACACTTCACTAATAGCCTTCATAAAGCAGCATAGAGAGCACCATCTTCTCATGGACCTAACACAGAGAAGTCTTCCCTATTATCAATACATCATCATCTTCAAATACCAAAATACAAAAGGATTCATGGTTGAAATAACAGAGTGAAAGCACAATAAAAGCACAAATTCCAGAAATTATAGCCTTGAAATGGATAAAACAACACTTACATGTGTATTTGAATAGCTGAGACTAGTATTAGCAATAACAGTACATTCTTGACAAACCACAGTTTTATTGATGGTTTTAATCAATCACACTTAATCAAGGCAGAAGGAAAGAAACTCCCTGAGCATTACTCAGCCTGCCACTTCAATGACAGTTTTCTGTCCCTTTGTGGGACAGAAAGTCACTGCACTCTTCTAACTGAACAACTTTCTTGTATTCATATACTCACATGAATTTTGCAAAAAATTAGTATCACCCTTATGATTTTGTCTCCCTTTTTGCAGTCAAAACATAGAGTCTAATATCGCAAAACAAGCTGCTTCCATGCCTGTAAGCAATGAAAAGGGCTAGTTTTCCACTTCAATAACATCCATTCTATATTTAGTAAGATATTTTTCTGCACTACACAGACAGCTGAAGTTTTTCAGTAAAGTTACCTAAGAGTTAGTACAAGCCATATGTATCAAAGGGAACATTCAGGAACTCATTGATTGCTGCCACTTCAAACCAGTAAATTGATAGCATATCCATACAGTAACCACTACAAAAATATAGTAGGCCAGTTTTTTCCTGGACAGTTCATTCCCAGCTTCACATTGAAAATGGTCTTTGAAAAGCATACCCAAACTTGGAGGCAATATCATAGACTTGCTTCTCATGCTGAAGAACTTTCTCTCTGTCACCCTCAAAGAGCAAGGTAGCTACACACAGAATGTTGGGATCAAATCCTTTAAACTGCAAAGAGAGACAAACTTTCCATTAGTCACAGTCTTTGTGTTAGAATACAAGGAACAGGTTTTTACTTTTCAAATACATGGCATGTGCCCTAGTTAAGAAGTATTGCTGCAATTAAGAAGAATGATTGGGAAAAAACATCTTTTCAAAATTTATACCCAAAACACTTCAGTTTTTCCTTGACAGGACAGGTCAACTGAAAGAACAGAATTTATCTGTCACCTCTTTCCTCCTGTTAAAAGGCAGAATAGACATAAAAGCTGTCTACTTATGCTGCAGAAAAAAACAGGTCTTAAATGCTTTGAGCAATACAGACATTTATATTCTATCAACTATTCCTATCAACTATAAAAGCAGGAAGAAGACTATGACCACCATGAATGTGGAGGGAAGGAAAAACTTCTGGGCTATCTCTAAACAGAATACATATTCCTTAACAGAAGACACATGGTATTTCCCACTGCAATAGTCCAAGAAAAAGCACCAGAATCAACACTAGTCACTGTCTTTCAGAAGTAAGCCTACTCTTGGAAGATAATGAAATTTTCTATATTTGAATACCCATTCTTGCAGGAACTCTCTAGTTAGCTAATTTGGAGGAAAAATCAGTAATAAGACAAAATATTTAATACAAAAGCCTAGGTGACATCCTTTTAGCACCAAGTAATTGTAGGTTAAAAAGGAATGAATTCCAGAAAGACAAGAAACCAATTTATATGGGCAAATCTGCCAAGTATCTTGAGGATCTTGCAAAATTCTAGCTCACTGTAATAACAAGGTAGATCATGCCTTCATAAAATCTAGGAAGGTAAAAATATAGTAGAGTGTGGGCCTTGCTCCATCAGTGTTCACTGCTGATCACTGGTTTGCAAGCTGGGTAAACTGGTTCCAGGCTTCCCCTGTCACCAAGTTACTGTTAGACAAGGCACATTCATCTCTTGTACAGGTCTGACCAGTAACAACAGCTCTCTTGGGATAACCCCTCCAATACAATCTATTTGAATTACACCACCTTTAGAACCTCAGGGTCTTACACTGCAATATCTGTAACACTCAAACTCAGATGCATTAGAAGCAGTTTGCCAAAAAATCTTGAATTTTATGACTAGCATGCAAAATTCAAACCAATTCTAGAACCCCCCAAATTACCTTTGTGATGTAGAATTTTTTCAATCCATCCAAAAATGATGTAAAAATGGAAGCAACTTGTGGTTTAAGAGCATGACCTTAGGCAGAAAGCAGAAAAAGGCATATTAAGGCAAACAATGCTCTTAAGAGCCTTATTTCAAGGGGCAAATAAAAATGGCTTGGTAGTCAAAATTACTACAATTGCTTGGAGCACTTGGATTATCAACATTAAAGAGAATTCTCTCTACTCATTTAGAACATGATTTAGGAAAAAGTTTCATTAATTTTTTTGAGACATATGTACCACTGCACACAAATATTTGACACTTTAATTAAGGCTGCCTTAGTTTGTATTTCACAAGCCTATGGCATGTGGAAAATTTTTAAGAGAGCATTTAATTAGTTTTTACACCACAAAACTAAGCAAAAATCAGTGACTTTTTTTTTAAAGTTGCACCAAAACCACTGAAACAAACAGCCAAAAATGGTGCAATTTAGGAGTTAAGCAATTTTTTCCTTAACAATTATATCACTTGAGTGAAGTTTTCTACATAAAGCTAGTAATTGCTTCCTTAATGACAAACGGGGAACTAAAATTACCAGGATATATAAACAGTGTCTTGGAGCCTGTTAAATTAACATCTCTGCCTCAGGACTGGGTTTAATTGAGATGAAAGTCTTATACTGTTTGTTCCATTGTTTTCAGTCACAAACAACTTCTGAACTCTCATTACTGCTACACTTTAGCAGCCTGGCATCTGGCCTACATGCTGTGAGCCCAATTCATAAAAAGTTATGCACCATTTACATGACACTTCCTTCTAAAATACTTCACAAAGCATTTCCTCCTGAGTAACACATGAACAACAACTGACTGCTCTTCTTTCCTCTTAAGCAAAGAGACTCTGTGCAGATACAAACCCCAAGGAGGACACCTACAAGCACACTTCAGTAAGCACACACAAAGCATGAAAGGACATGAATTTATTAAACCACAATCTAAAAAATTACTTCATAATGACTACAAGAAAAATTGGTATTGACACACCTGAAACTACATTTACAGCTTGTAATTGGTCAAACTGTGCTTCCCAAATAAAAAAGAAAGGAAAAGAAATGCATCTGCCTTCTGTTGGACATGTCTGAGCAGAACAGTGTAAGACAAACAGGTGATACTCCACGATGATGTACACACTTACCAAACTGAAACTGTGCATTGTCAACAAGGCGAATCGATGCAGGAGCACATCTCTTGGAGACACAGTTAGGGGAAGGAGAGGGGGGAAGAATAAAAAGATTACGTACACAGTTGGTTTTAAAAGTCATTACAATCAAATTTTCATTTTAAAATAGCATACAAGAAAGCACACTTTGATACCAGACACCTCTGGCCATCAACATCATTGAAATGGGGTGACTATAAGCTTGTTTTCACTTGAATAGCAGCATCTACTAGGTATGTCTAGATATAATGCATTCAGAATTTTCAGTTTAACCTCAAGCCAACACAGTACTAGTCCAAAAACTTTGATCTTCAAATTTTGATTGTTTTTCTAAAATGGCATATGCACCAAAGACAGTACACTTGTTTAGTACATCAAGCTTATGTTTCTGAGTAACCACAGATATACACATAATAAAAATCCACTGAAAAAGTTCAATTGTTGAGGGTCACCCTGGCATGCAGCTGAACACTACACAGCTGCTCACTCAGCCCCCTCCCCAGTGGGATGGGGAAGAAAAATCAGAAGGGCAAAAGTGGAAAAACCCATGGGTTGAGATGAAGACAGCTTGGTAAACAAAATGGGGGGAAAAACCCACAAAAGCACAATGCAAAAAGCAATCATTTACCATCAGCTGATCAATATCCAGCCAGTCTTCAAGCAATGGCAACCGCTACAAACCACCCCCTTCTAGTTTTATTTATGATCATGATGTTATATGGTATCTGCCTTTGGTCAGTTTGGGCCAGTTGTCCCACCTGTGTACCCTCCCAGCCTCTTATCTGCTCCCAACACATTTGCTGGTGGGAAGAGGGGGAGGAACAGAAAAAGCCTTGACACTGTGTACACATTGTTTAGCAATAACTAAAACACTGGTGTGTTAACACTGTTTTGGTTACAACTACAAACACTAACACCACACATGCTGTTATGAAAAAAGCTGACTCCATCCTGGCTAGACTCAGTACACTCATGCTCTGCCATCAGACTGCAATTAAAATCTGTACTTGCGTCTAATCTAGATTCTGCACTGTACAGGAATCTGAAAAACTGTAACAACCGTTTTCAGCTGCCTTCAGTCAGGTAAGTTTCTGGTCATGCATATGCCTACATCATGTAATTGCTGATGGCCATGTCCAGTCATACTGAATGTACAGCCAGAGGAACATGACAAAGCCTGAATTTTAGGCTAGTTACCATTTAATCACATGGGCATGGAAGTAGTGCTCTTTCACTTCATTTGACAAGTTCACCCTTCACAGTATTATTAATATGCATTTGGTCACACAAGAGGAAGAAAGAACCTGAAGAACTAAGAGAGCCCACCAGGAAGGTTGACAGAAAGCAGCTGTGGGAGCGGTTTTAAATGAGACCAACCTACCCACAACCTGCAGGCTGATTATTCTTACATAAAAGTGGACGGATACATAAAAGAAAGAACTTTTCAGAAAGTAATCATTGTAATTACTACTGATACTGATGCAAGGGGCAATAGAAGAGTAAGTAGTTCAGGCTCAAGTAAGCAGTGAAACAGCAGCAAGAGCAACAGAAGCTTAGAAATGGAGCGACACTAAGTGGCAAACAGTGCCTCCTTTTTCCCCTCTAACTAAGCCCATAGACAGGGAAAAGACATGAGTTCCTTAACTGATTTTAAATGTTGATCAGCCATATGATTAAGCATTCCCAAAAAGTCTGCTTAGGTACCTTTAAAAAGAAGGACAAGCACTAGCAGTAGAAGCACGACAGAAAAACTGGCAAGTGCTGCTGACTAGCATATACATGTCATTCACATACCAGTCTGAACATCTGGTTTGGAACATTAAGCCATTAATTTAGACCAATCACTGGAAAAAATGTAAAGCTGTGTTTAGTTTGGCATTAATTAAAACATTTCTGAAAATATTTCCCCAATTCAGGGTACAGTCTACCATTCAGATATATAATTTGGTATGTTTTGCACAGAGCAAAGCAAAGTTAGTCAGTGGAGAAAGAGGCTAGCCAGAGTAAGATTTGTTTGGAAGCACAGCCTTGAGGAAAAGTACCACAGAACTTGGATACCTATGTACTTCACTACCTGAAACCATCTGGTTGTGCTATTCTTTATTTAAACACTAGTTTAATTAATTAATTAATTTAATTAATTAATTTAATTAATTTAATTAATTAATTCCACTGGAAAATATCCATCTCACCTGTCCATGTCACTGTGCTCCAGGCAGTGATTTCTAAATACAGGCTATACCTTTCCATTGCATTCCTTTCGTTCCTTTACCACCTCAAAGTCATAAATCCAACTGCCTTTTAGACGTATGCTGCAACTCAATACCTTTAAACACTGGTCCCTTTTAGACAATTAATCTGAGGGTAAAGTTCTCAGCTGAAGGAGATGCAAAGATGAACTTTTCAGGCTGCAATATGAAAGTAACTCCCACTGAAACAAGCCATTAAAAGGCCTGTCCACATTTTGGCTCAAAATACCAAGTCATAACAAAGTCATAACGTGCTCAGTCCTCAACAGAGCAATTTCCAAAATCCTTGTGGGCTATATCCTGCATTTCATGGACCATACATGCCTACAGGATTCCTACTCAAATTCCTGGCTATCAATCGCCAGAAATACTGAAGCATCAATACACCCCTACTGCTAGAATCCACGTCCTTGAGTGAAGTCAACATCCAGCTTTTCTTTACCTGCTTTGCCACTTCCCTCAAGCAGGCCACCCCTCGCTCAAAGTTGGGGAAGACCACAGAGCCATACTTCTGGTACTCGGGGACTGGGCGGATCTTTATCGTAACTTCAGTCACCACTCCGAGAGTTCCTTCAGGAGAGAGGACAAACTGAGCAAAATTGTTGCAAGATGAACTTCTTGCAAGCTACCCAACTTAACGTTTACCTGAATGCTGCAAATTAACATAAATCAGAAATCCCAAAAATTCAGTCTGCGGTAGCAGGGGATTTATTCCTCACTTTTTACATGATGAATTCTTACAAAATATTCTCTAAATCATGCTCTTTGTTACTAGACTTGCAGGCTGATTCCACAGGCCCATTTAAAGCACTGTTAAAAGCTGCAACTTCACAGGTCTAATTAGGGTCTCAATGTATTATTCCAATACAAGAAATTCAGGCCTGCACAATGCCACCCATCAACACACTGGAAGCCACAGCATTAAAGATGCTCAAATAAGCAAGCTGAATCAAGATGCAGTATGTGAAATTACTCTGTATATACCTTCAGATCCCATAATGAAGTGATGGATATCAGGTCCTGTTGACATGCGAGGTACTTGACAGTTTTTTTCTACTATTCCTCTAGGAGTTACCATTTTGATATGAATCACCTGTTTAAACAAAGTGCAGTGACTAGAAATACTAGCATTAAGCACAGGTTTTTATTATATTTATTTTCTACAAAACTTACTAGGTTTGATACAGTTTGGCTTTGTAGATTTTAGACATTCAGTAGGCAACCACAAGAACCTGAGGACTGTTACCAACAATTATTTTAACACAGCATGGTTTCCCCATGTAACAGATTGTTTCCACTCTATGACAGATCATATCAGCTGTTGGCTAAATGCAGGCAATACCAGTTAGAACTGTTTTGCTTCTCAGACTAGAACTTCTCAGATAGAACTTTATATACACCAGGATTTTAATCCAGAATATACATCGTACTCCAGAGGAAAAAAGTGAAAGTTTAAACTTTGATCAAGTTTTGCTTTAGAACTCCTGCTTGATGAAGCTCCTATAATTCAGTCATTGATTGCTACAGAAATATTTCAATTAGGAGGAAAGGCAGAAGTAAGCTTTTTGAAATAGATTATCAAAATAAAAGCTGCCATAAGACTGACACATGAAGGGCTAGAAGGTTGTTTTTTAAAAAATATTTTTCAATGTTATTGTTTCCAGCTTTATTCAGGCACATACAATAGAGCCCACGTGTGGGGTTTTTTAATCCTCTATTCAATTCAATCCTCTATTTTATACCAAGGAAGGGTAAAGTTTCAGCTTTTCTTTAGTGACGCCTTTAAATGAAGCAAAATTACTGAATTTCAGCTAATGGCTTTAAAACTTTCAAGCACAGGTAGCTAAGCAATTTTCACTATATGCAATTTATGAAGCGTTGATTCTGCAGTAAGTGGATTTTAGGCAGCTTATATAACACACTGTTTCAAGATATAAAGTTCCTCAGAAGGTAAACACTTCCCTGAAACATTCTCACTGTGCTATTTTGAAACTCATGAACTGTTCTGAATCAATTTTCAATCCTATTTCCTCCTAATGAAAATTTCAGAAGCTGTTTTAGCCTGAAGTTATGCTTCCATAATAGAAAAGCCTTCTGCTCCACAACTCCCAGTACAGGCAAAACTGAACCATTCAGTAACACTTCAGGCAGCAGGGGAACGATGACACTCTGTAACTGCTCCTAGTTTTAGTTCAGCCAGGTCTACTGAATAAAAACTGTGTAGCTCCTGCCAGCCTCAGTCCCTGACAGTGAAGTGTCACATCTGTGCACAGAACAAATACGTCTGAACTAAGAGCTGATGAAAAAGCCTGAGGTAACATGGATACATTACCTAAAGTGTGCTGCAGGAATGAAGGAGAAAATTCACACTTGGAAGGGTTATTATTCAAATTATGAGAGAAAGCTGGAAGTTTGAAGCAAAAAGGCAGGCAAAGTCTGAACAGTGATGATTTATCTTCAATACATTCAATGTATTTGTTATAACAGAAAACATAGACTTTAAAATCAAAAAGTATGCGTAAAAGTCAAAATATTATCTGAGTTATTATAAAGATGAACCATTTTAATGACTAAAATAGATTCAAGAGTAGAATACTGCCATTCCCGGTCCACTGCTTCCTTCCTCAGGGCTCCTACAGACTGTGTGGTGGCACTAGATCTCACCACTGTGCACCCACATGGTCAGTTATATCAGCCGGTGATTTAAAAAGTACTACTAGCCATGGGCATGTGGGAAGGTGGGGAGCTTGCTTACTGTCAGAGGTAGTTCAACTAGATATCTTCAGGTACACACAACAGGTAGGAGAGAACATGGCACTTCTGGAAGTTTGACAGGATTATTACACTGGATTAATAGAGAGTCCAGAATGGTAGTATTACCAGAGTCAGGACAGGGTAACAACTCCTTAAGCTAGTCAGTGAGTACTCAAATGAAAATTACTTCCAGATCAGCAATATGGATTATTAGTACTAATACCAAAAGCAAGGAAACAAGCATTTCAGTCAAGATTTGATGCCAAAAATATATCACACGAAGAATCACAATTTACGCATAATTCCCATTGTGAGTCATTATAAACATTAAATATCTGAACAGAGAAATTAGAACAAACTCTTAAAACTACTTACCAGATCTTCTATGTTTCCATAGATGTTTTTTTTCATGCCTGATGCTCGTGTTGCTACCCATCCTCCTAGTGAACTGAACTCCATGGAGTCTGGTTCATGGCCTGTACAGAAGCCACTTTCAGCAAGCTAAAGAAAGGAAAAAATACATCCTACTGGTCCTGCATTGACTTAGCACTCCAAATTCAATATTCCATATTGGTTTGGTTTGTTTGGGTTTTTTTTAAAATAAGTATCCTGATCATATGTCCATTTATTCAAGTTTTATCTTGGACATGTACATGACATGCAAATTGATTCTGCTTCTACATATCACCCTACAATACTCCTCCCCCATTTTTTAAAATCTGGGAACTCTAATGTTCAAAATAAGGTGTGAATTCACATGCATCTGCAAAAAGTTATAACTTAAGTAACTGCCAACTTTGCACAAATGCTGCCAATAAATAAGGCACTTAATCTCTTGTTCCTTCTACCCTAATGTGATATGCAGCAGGTTTGCAGAAAATCTGAGCAAATTGCCTGTACTTAATTCTCTCAAGGAGAGATGTGTTTTAATATACAGCCATCTGGTTGGGCTTCCTGTATGCAACATTGTCAACTGTTTGTGATGCAGATCACGCATTCCTGTACATTAAGTAGTCACTTGTTTCTCATTTTTCTGTATTAACTTGGCTTTGCCATCTGCACAGCACCTGAGGTTGACTGGATGCCCTCAGAATTACAACGCCAAAGCTGTCAGACAGCAAGAATTAAAGGCCAAGCAGTCTCACATTAAGTGATAACTGCATTAGTGCATTTGAGATAATCAATTTGCACTGACCAACTGATAACAATCATGTTGGACAGCTGTGTTTAAGTATACCATGTAACACGGATCATTAACTTTGTTCTGTTGCACACAGTGGTTCTAACTTAAAGACTGAAAGTCACTTCTACACCCTGTCTACAGCGACGCATTTAGCTCATGGTTCTCTCTATACACATTTTTCTGTTTCACATGTTTATTGGTCATGTATTAGGAAGGGTGGGCTCATAACTATGGCATGTAATTCTTACCAGCTGCATGAAAACACACAAGAATTAAGCTAGATTTCAATGATCTGGACAAGATATGAAGAATACCTAAGAAAAATACAGAAAAATACTAGAAACATAACAAGATAAAAATACCTGTTTTTCCAGATCTTGTCCAACAATGCCAGCTTCTACACAAGCTGTTAAGTTTTTTTCATCTATCCAGAGAATCCGATTCTGTTGAAAAGCCAGTCAAAACCAAGAATGAGTGTTTAAGATTTCTGTTTCTTTCCTTCCCTATTGCTATAGGATCAACATGCTTAGTTGTACAATTTACTATTAATACCACTCCAGTTATTACAGCAGTGGAAGCTGAAGCTCCTCACTCCGTCAAACTGCTACACAACAGGTGTCAATTTATGAAGTCACCACCACAAGAGACTAACACATATATTCGTCAATTTATACCAGGGATGTTTACGGAATAAAAAGCAAAAAAGCCAGAAAGAATTAAGTCAAAACTCTTACACGAATACCCCCCTCAAAAAGTATGGGCTAACTAATTATTCAAAGCCAACTACTTCAGCTCCTTCAATTTCAACATAAACAGCTAAATTGATCTCAGATGCCTATATAAATCAGTTTTTATGCAATATAGACCCTACATATAAGATGAAGATAACCATTAAGTGTCGATTAAAATAGTAAAGCTTCAGCAATCAACTTGTCTGAGACACACACGTTTTAATTCTGACAATGCCCCTTGTCACCTTAATTTTCTTATTTTCCCTCTTCATTAATGATTACAAGACTTGGCTGGCAGTCATTCAAGACACATGAAAGTGGTTTATTTGCTGACTCAATGCTTATTTACACATCTAGCTGACAAAAAAGCGAGATAGTAAGAATTAACCACATTTCTTTGCCACATCCAAGCCTGACAGAAATCAAAGCTGTGGGCTATAAATCAAGGAGTTCAAATGAAGGCCTGAGTCACTACTGTACTCATTAGATTTCATTCTGCACAGACACCTGAAGAGCTTCCTTCAATATGCAACTACTGCCTCTGCAGCAAAAAAATCACTTTGTTTTTACTGAAGAACTACTGAGTGGAGAAAAAGGAGCCAAAACCCAGGTCTTACCTTCAAGGCTAAAGGAGTTAATAAGCTCAGCAAGTACTTGGAGGCAGTAGAGCCTGACATCAAAGATACAGAGCTGTTTCTGAAGCATCTCATTACCAAGTAGCCATAAATCTATCATTTTAAAAGTAAAAAGCTCCTTCATAATGAAAAGATGAAAACTAGCAATAAATTTTACAGAACTTCATTTCTAGACTGACATAAAGCTATGAACTTCACATTCTCAAGATGTTATCTACCCAAAAAAACCCAGTTATTTCTTGAAAGTTTATCCTTCAAGTTGATTTATAGATATTAGTTCACCTTATCAACCTTTGCTTTATGTAACTTGAAGTCTGGTGCAAAAACTAGTGAAATTTGCAGAAACAACTTCCTCTTAGCCTTTCATTTATCCTCAGATACAAATTCCAATATAGCAGAAGAGTAGCTTTCTCATAGTTTGATCACTTAAAGCTGCTATAAGGCTTAACAGTAATTTTTTTTCTTTTAAGTATATACAGGTCATATGAGGTACTACAGGACTCATATGAGAAAACCAAACTGAAGAAGTACCAATTTAATCATCAGTATTTGCATCCCTACTTTATTCTGGAAAAAAAAAGAAATATTATTTTCTAGTGATCACCCAAGTAACTGCAGGATGATTTTAAAAAAGTAAAATAGAACTTTAGGAGATCATACCATTTGTGATGTATCCAGGGAGACAATTGTTCTTTTTTCTTCTTCCGGACATTCTAGGGCACTAGAGACACTTGTCCCTCCTGCAAATATGGGAATGATATTGTGATCATAAAATTCTCAGATAGCTTTTCTTCCAATAGCATGCCTCTCTCCCTGCTTTCTGACATAGAACTGAATAAAGAATGATCACTAAAGTTAACTGTTTCAAGTTAGTGATTAGCCTCTTAAGGTTGTCCCTTCTCCCGGAGTGGGTTTCACAAAATCAAGGCAGCAATGGAGCTGGACAATGCTTTAGCAACACTCCCTAACAAACATGACATTCTGTGACCATCTCAGCTGCTTCTGTTAAGCCCAGCACAGAGCTTTAAAACAAGGACAGACAAGGAATTACAAAGCTATTCAAGAAACAGAGAGCTATAGTTTCTGTATATTCTTTAGATATCACTATGGAAGCCACTACACTTCAACCTAGAAACTTGGAATAAGAAGTCTGCCTGTACAGGAATGTAACACTTATCTGAAAGAAAAAATACATTGAAAGGGTTTAAGTACAAAAAAAGGATGAAATCAAGCATCAGACTTTTAAGAGGTTTCTAATGTATCTTTATAGGATGTCACAGAACAGCCTGCAAGAAGCCTTTTGTTTCCCAAGACTGTCCCAGCCATAGAAGAGAGATTAGGATGCTCGAGATCCACAGCAGGCTATAAGAACAGCCAATGGCAAGTACAGACAAAGTGCCAGCTAATAAAACACACTGCAAGAGCAGTGAAGCCCATCACCTTTGTGTCCAGTGACAGAAAAGGTGGCATTTTCCATAAATACCAACCCCTACTGTAATAATTTCACAAGTTGATTGTAGTTTACTAAAAACAAACTTGGAAAACAACCTGAAGATCTTTCTGTATCCTGGCCAGTGAACAAGAAATAGTCAATATTACTGCTTTCAGCTCTACCAGTTTACTGGTACTAGTTAAAAGGTGACTTTTAGCAGTCTTGCAGCCCTCCAGATGCATTTGGCAAGGCTGAGAGTGCTTAGGGAGGAACTAGTTGCACAAGTTTGGTATCATCTTCAAGTGAAATGCTCATCTTCTCAAATAGTTAATGCCCTTCTGCAAGGGCTGTACTACAGCATAATCAAGTACCAAGGAAAACACAGAGATTAATACCACAGAATTAAGAGTTCTTGACAAAAACCTTCTCACAGAATGAGCTCATGAAAGCCAACACTCCATGTTTCCTGAGCTCTGTGTCAAAACAAGGTAGCTCACAACTCTACTTCAGCAGGCTTAGAGGAGAAGACATCCACAATGAAAATCTGAAGTCCTTTACGAATTCTTTAGGCTGAGAAGGACACAGATATACAGGCCTTTGGCTGTACTCTGTATCTGGAACACTTCCTGAAAACCCCTTGCCACAGGAGTCTCTACTGAACAATATCTACAAGGAAATTAGAACAGTTTTGCAGTAGTATTTGACCACAATCCTCTCTGAAACTCAGAGCATGAACAGCGCAACAAACCTAATTTATACATGTTGTGGGAACAGAGCACAAGTAAAGAAGAACACATATTTAAATTGAAGTAAAAGGCATTTTCACTAATAACCTTAAACTGAATTATGAAATTTCATAATTTCACTTACCACCAAATGGTATTATGCAGAGATTGTGTTTGCAGGCTAATTCCACAATTTTAACGACGTCTTCATGGCAAACTAAAAAAGAACAAACAGTTAAAAGCAGGATTTGTGCTTGGTAGTGTTATTTGTGCTTATTACTAAATATTGTAGTCTGAATAAGTAGCAGCTCCTTTTCCAACACCAGCAAGGAAGACATTTCAAAAGTTAGGCACTAAATAAGAGCTTGGCTCAGAAGTATCAGTTACAGAGTAAAGTTTAGACCTCAAACAATTCTACATTTGAAGAACTTTAACTAAAGTCGTAGTCTCTTGCTCTACCCATGTATTGAGACCTCCTGTGAATTCTCAGGGCAAGATGGGCCACTAAACAGTTAACAATTCATCTAGGTGTCTTGGAGAACAAATCACATGTAAAGCTTTTATTGAAAATAGGCTGTCCAATTTATTTGTCCAAGAGAAATAAGTCTCTTCTGACACTCTCTTCTGTGCTCTTCTGAGCACATCTTTTTCTTCCTGGCTGACATTCACTTTCAGAAGTAGAGTTACTGATGAAATCTAGTTTTTCAGGATGCATTCTGCACCTGGTCAAAGAGGGAGGTGGAAATGCTTGTGCACAGCCAAGTAAAAGGATCGAAAAAGAGATTAAATACATTGCATACATGAGTTTGTACAAACAGCAAAGAATGAGCAGGACTAAATAAATAGCTTCCAAACTCTGGCTACTTTGCTCTTGTCATATAGAGCTGTTTTAAATGAAGGTAGTCAATCATTTTGTTTCAGCTGCTTTTTGAGCTAAACAAAATGGAAGTTGTGGCAAGCACTGTTCACAGTCACCAGTGCTGTCAAGTACCTGGCCTCAAGTAATGAATTTCACCTTACAGTGCCTCTTTTCATGCTTCCCATAGTTAATTTTTTCCTCTAAATAAAGGAGGCAACACTGAGTAGGACTAAGTTCTTATAAGAAATGTTGGGTTTTTTAATGCAGTGCAGCTATCAAAATTATAAAAGGTAACAAAAGAGTTGGAATAATACACCTGAACAGAAACTAACATTTACTTAGATCAAATGACCTTTTGGTTCACTACTGAAGAATGGCACATGAAGTAGTTTCTTGTGACCAGAGACCCATGACTCAAGTAAGAAAAAGTATTTGTATCCTTTTACTAGACAGAAACAAGCAGGCCTAGCCTATACTCAGATTGCACTGCTCTTTCTTCAAGTCATTGATCTTTTGTAAAGTGTTCTGATAGGAGTTACAAGTGTAACACTTTTTTTTTACTAAAGTACAGCATATAAAAAAATGTTCTTCAATACAAAGATTTCACTACCCTTCTAGCATCATGTACACCTTTAGAACCCAAAATTGGGACTGTCATTTTTGACAACTGCTCTTGCTGAACATACATGTTCATATTACACTGTGGTTACTTAAGCGATGAATTCATCTGTCAACAAAACTTCAGCTATATTTAATAATAAACTGGCTTCCCCACAAAATTATGGGATTTCACAGACACAACCTGCAGTCCAGATGCTAAACAATCATGATTACCATTCATGAGAAAATTCCTTCAGTTTCTGTACTGACAAGTGAAGTCAGTGAATCAAGTGACAGCTTTCCCCAGACTAGAAAGCACAGCAGTTTAGTAAACAGTGGCCGCCCAGCTCAGAAGGGAGAAGATGACAATTAAAACTTACCAGGCCATACAACTATATCAGGAATTCGCTTAAACATTCCTTCCCTGAGTACAAGTATCTCGTGTAGGCAGTGACCTGGAACACAAACAATAAGTTAACAAATTCAAACAAAGAAGCATCGAAAGCAGCACAGTTACACCAATGAAGCTCTCTTACCATGAGCTCTGAATACCCTATCTTCTGCATCCTGGGAATATGAGATTTTAGTGGCTCTAAGATCCTGAAGGAATTCTTCATTTACAATGGATGGAGGTACATCATTAACATTTAAGGATGCCTACAATACAAGAAAATAAATTCATTAAAGATAGGTTCACTCTTACAGCATTTCTGTACAAGAGAAATAAGAAAAACAGGGTAACACTGATTGATCCCCAAAAAGTTATTCCAGATCAGAAAGACATCAGCTCTCCTTCACATCTTCAACCACCAATCCAGCTTATCCTACTCTGCACACAAGTTTTATTTCAGTAGCACATTCTTACCTTTCTTTCTCCTGATAAATCAAGAGAAATACCTGAGTTTATGAATGCATACTGAACAGAACATCCCTTTTTAACACTTCCCAAGGTACCAGAACACATACTAAAGCCACTACACACTGCAAATTCTTCTACTTACAGATCTGTTTTCACTAACCCACTTCCTCTCCTCCTGTAATGTTCTGAGAGTTAAATACAAATTGGACCAAAGCCTAATCAGAAGTCCAGTGCTAGGCAAAACTAAGATTGACTGACATAAAATAACTGGCATGCTTTAAGAAGACCTCACCTATAAGAAAGATTCCATAAAATCCATATTGAGTCACATACATGCAGGTATTTCCAGAAAGCCTCCATCTAAAGTCCTGATCAACACCTTGGAAAGGTGTTCTTCTTTCAAAGAAGCTACACAGGACATTTTGACTCACCAACAGACCTTGAATCACAATTCTGTAAGCTCAGAGGGAAAACCTCTGCTTAAGATTTTCTAACAGCCCATTTCTCCAGGTTCTTCCAACAGATGTCTTGTCTAGTAGTCTTACAGCTTCTCAAAGTGCAGACATAACCACTTAACTCTCTTTTCTGAACTCCACTTCCAATTATTTAGTACATAAAAACGTAGTTCATGTGTCAACTTTTTAAACCCACTCAGAGAACAAGAAATCTTTACAAGATCCAGTTTAAAAAATATTTGGAAGCCATTAAGTGTAAGAGTTTTACGTGCTTTGAAAATTCCAAAAAAGACCATGCCTTTTTTCTCCTTAAAAATGGAGAAAATATGGGTAATCTCCCAAAAGAAATATATCTTCTATCACAAATGGCTTCTAATTAAAGAGTTCTTTAATTAGATAAAAAGCTTGTCTGATGACTAAAATCTAACTTCTTCACTTCAAGTCTCATTGCAAAAGAAAATGTTGGTCAAGAATCTTATTTCCTGTTAACAAAATTCCTCAGGTTTGAGAGCAGAACTGAAAGGTTTTTTACCACCATGTCTTTTATCTTAAATACACTTTTAAAAATCAGGGACTGAACAAAAATTAGTCAAAAGAGTGCAATGTTTTCACACTTCTGCCATGAAAGCCTTGCTGGAAAATTAACTGACACCAACCAATATATAGCACTTTTGCTATAAAGCTCTCAGGAAAGATTACAGGCTGCCTAGTGATGCCAGGAAGAGCTCATTTACAGCTATAACAATTCTTTGGAGATGGTTTTAAGCATCTTGATTTTTATGACTCTTCCACAAGTTTTTTAATCTTTTAGTTTTAATCCTCAAGATTAAAAAGTGAAATATTTATCTATAAAAAACTTATGCACAGTGACAAACAAAAATATACCTTTATTTGTTCTCATAGGACTGAAATATTTTAAAATTTGCACCCTGAAAAGCTAGTCAGGAAACCTATGTGAACTAGGTCTAAATGGCTGTCTTTGTTAAGTCTGGTCTGAAAAAAGAAACAGCATCAACAGATCTTGAAGATCACAGAAGCAGGTACATTTACTGTTGTTAATTAAAACACAGAAGTCACATGCAACAGGGAACCCTCCAATCTTATTTGACAGAGGCAGGAAGAGATGGGATAGAAAAATAAATGAACCAAGAGATCACTTCCCTACTGCTGTTCCTATACCAGACTTTTTTCATGCTTAGGTGATAGCAGAAGTTGAAAACCCAGCAGAGCATGACAAACTGAAATATACCTTGGAGTTATGGCAGCCATGAAAATGAGGGACCTGCAGCAGCACTTGAGACTAGCTATAAGAAATACAGGTATATATTGGAGACTCCAAATGAGTCTTATCCTGTATCAAGGTAGTCAGACTGCTTCAGGTCACAAGACCATCAAAACCAGAGGGGCACAACGTAACAGAAAAGCACTCAACATTGCTGGCAGATATCCTGGGGAGCTGGTCTGCAAGATGCACTGTGGAATTGGGGTATTATTAAAAATTCTGTACTTGTCCTTCAACTCTACTTTGCTCTGTCCTTTCTCTACATGTAAAAAGGGAACAACAGTTCTCAAGACCTTTGTTCACAGCAAGCTGAAGCAGCTGCCATTTAAGACCAACCCTGGTCAGCAAAAACACATCCACATGAATTTTGCAAAATATATTGGCAGATGGAGATCCCGGAAGTCGCAGCAGATGAAAGAAAGTCTTGATGAATAGAAGACTGAAGAAACATTTAAGTTTTCAAGCCCTGTGAGATTACCTTCTTCAAAGACAACGAGATCTTGAACTCACTCAAGAGATGGGTATAACTATTATCCAAAGCAGCGTTGCTACAGTCACAGTACAAGCACAGCCTGCTTCCAATACTCCTTTAGCAGCTATTTAGTCAGGAACCTGAAGCTTCAAAGGGATTCTCATAAGGGAGCCAGGTCTCCTGACTCTAGTATAAGTTACTCTTTCTAGAAAGCTAAGTATGTATGACTCACAAAACCCAGAACATTCCCAATGTGTTACTTTTCTGAAAATATTCAGTTCAATCTTGAGTATTCTGGTAGTCAGTTTTCAGCACCCAGACATGTAAATAAAAATTACTGTCAAATAACAACTTTGACATCTTTCAATACACCAAAAACACATCACAGTTTAACTTCCCTGTATTTTCTGTCTTTGTTATCATGAATAACATCGATGTTGTATAAACAATTCCCTCCAGACTAACAGTTTCAACGATCTTGAAATGAGAGCTACAGACAGGACAAAAAACTCCCTGTATTGGAAACCTCCATTTCAATAAACGTATTACCAGTTGTCCTGAAACCACAAGTCATGCTAGGACACGTAAGGTTTCACATAGTAGTTCTATACCAATTTTTTTTCCCCAAAAACTTGGAGGTATTAATAGACTACATTTAAATCAATTATGTGCAACAGCTGAATCATCTTTAACAGTATGGTCTTGATTATCACCAAGACTAATGTTCAAAGGAACTGGTTCAGCTATTTACTTACTCTAGAGGTAGTTTTGTGCTCCAGACTTGCTCCAAAGGTTTTTTCTATCCATTCCTTAAAAGTTGGTAATACCATACCACCTAATCTGTACCTGAAAAGTCAATATTACATAGGGTCATTTTAAATTAAAAGAATGTATGTCAGATACGCTTCTTTCAATTCTATGACAAATTCTGCACAAACAGAAGTTTTAAATCAAACTCTTTACCTACAAGTCTGCAAAACTTCTGCACATTTACTTTTCATGCAACTGCGTATTTCACTGTATTTAACTGTTCTTTACTTCACACAGAATCAAATCATTTGTCAGCATGGTATCATTTTGCTTTGGACATAAGGCTCTTCAGTTATCCCACCCCACCACTCTTAGGAAAGGTCTCTCCCTTGCAGTAGTGTAGAAAGCAGCACCAGATTTTACAGGCCAGTCACAGATAGAGGACACACTGCAATGTAGTCGCAGACACACAAACCCATTTCAGTACACCTTTTGCTTTCAAGAAAACAGAAACAGTATTAGAGGCTCCCCCTTCATCATCAGAATCCATCAAGCAATGTAAAATTATTTCCAGCACAAACTGTTTGGCAAGAGCACAAGACAAATGCAGACTTACAGACAAGGGACAGAGAAGTTTTGACCATTTGCACCACATGTGAAAACATAGAAAGCTGGGGACACACTGAAAAGAGCTAGAAACTACTGCTATTAATTGTGTACATATACACACTTTCAGCATGTTTATGTGTGCAAAGTATTCCCAGAAGAGATGGGAAATAAGATCTTCCTCAGAGTGTTCAGCAGCTAAGAATCCTTACCATGATTTTAACCTGGGTCATTCCATTAGACCTAACAGGGTCTTCCCTCTAAGACCATTCAGTCACTGTAAATCCAGTTATGACCCTGTCCTTCACAGCTGGTGCAACCAATTCTACAACTGAGTCACCTGTTACACAGAAAGATCAGTTCTTCCTTTTTCCTCATCTCAACTACCCTCCCCAGCTCTTCTACTGACAAACCCCCTGCTCCTAGAACTACAAGGCTACAACCTTAACTCAAACTAGACTCTTCAGCATGCAAGACAGTATTCAGTCATTCCTCCTGTGACAGCTGTTACTGTCATCATACCTATACAAAAATTATGTGAATTCTATGAAAAGGAAAGTGCAATAAGCAATGAAAGTTTAATAGTTTAATGCATTTGCATCAAGAGTTTGCAATGAAGGTAGAAACCCAGGTCAGCTTGGTGTGTTTTCCTCTCCAGATCTGCTTCTTAGTATTGCCAAACTATCACTATAGCTGTCTGTGAGGGTAACCTTAATCACTTACCCAAAGGATAACTAAAGCTATCAAAAACCCCAAAACTTTTAAGTCAAGACACAGACAGAACTCACAGCATAGAAGTTAGTTTACTGCACAGAGTGCAATGCATGATCACTCAGGAAGCAAGCTCTGTATGTACACACTGATGATGCAAGAAGCCTCCCAAAAACTGCCTGCCACAGACACACTCCAAAAAACAGCTTTAGTTGCTCAGACTAGCAAGTATCATCTATCCCTGTGGAGATGGCAGAGTCTGTAATAAAAAGATCATTTGACACATGGTCTTTAGGGGAAGTCAACATGACTTTCATAAAGGGGAATCCTGTTCCACTAATCCTTGGAGTTCTATCAGGGCATAAAAACAGAAAGTGAATAAAAGGGATACAATGAACATGAAATCCCACACTCCTTTATATTTCCACAGGTGTTCATCCCAAAATTATTTAAGAAAATGCACTGCTACAGTATTGAACAGAACATTCTTCTACAGGCTGAAGGATAAGATAAGGTTAAGACGCAAAGGGCAGAGTTTATTGATCACACTGACAGGAATTCAGGAGCTTAAAAAAACCTAAGCAGACAAAAAAATGGAAGTTAAGATAATTGCAAAAGAAAGTATTATTGCATATTTTGCAGAATCACAGTGGTAGTCAGTATCATGGCACCTTCACTGACCACATACAACAGCAGCCCACAGTACTATGCATCATCTGGGCAGGTGTAAGGAAGAAGACAGTTCATCTCTTTCTGCTGCTCTGTAGAACACTGCTGTACCCACACCTTAAATGCTGCACACAGTTTTTGTCCAGAAAGATCAAGTGGAGCTGGAGAGGGTGCAGAGAACAACTGTAAAGACCAAAGGGCCCAGGATGCAGCAAGCATGGAGAGAAAATGCAAGAGAGGATATGACTGAGTTTTATAACTCAATAACACAGTAGATAGGCTGAAAAACTATCATCTACCTAGTCCTGCAAAACAGCAAGGGATACTTGTTTCAAAACACAAGTACTTTACACAGCCAGAACCTCAAACTTGCCAGCACTGGATCCTGCATAGGCAGACAGTACGAGCAGACTTGAAGTTATTAGACAAATTTATGGACAACAGACCTGTAAGTGGCTACCGAAAGGATGAAGCATCTATACCACCTATGCAGATGCTTATTCTCCTATTTTCACTTCAAACACTCTCCTTTTGCCACTGTGGTAAACTGTTCCATAGAAACTACACTGGTGTGGCCCAGCAAGGTGTTTCTAATGTTATCTCTCAGAGAGAATGTGCATGGGAGAAAAAAACACCATTCTAGAACAGCGACTGGTACGTTGTCGGTCACATAGCAGTCAAGCAGCCTTGAGGCTTCCCCTGAACTGGTTCATACAAGGCTTTGCATTTTAATTTGGGCCTGAAAATCAAGAAATTTATAACTGAAGTGCTCAAGACCCCAGTTAGGTTTTTGCAGCTTTGACTCAAGCTAATTCATGCTAATTTACAGACTCAAAGACTAGGAAGGAATTTTTATGAAGGACAGACTTTTATTTCCCTTCTCCATTCTTTTGTTTTCAACTCTTATGAAAAGTGGAGTTTTTTAACCAGGGAAGAGACTGAAAGGTTACTTTCCACTCAAGAAGAAAAAAAACCCAAAATCAGTAAGATGGCAAGTGACAGGTTTAAATTCCACTAGAACAAAACTGAGAGATCCCCAAGCAGACTTCATTTTAATGCCGTCTCTCAAAAAATACATTTCTCAGAAAAACAAGCTTGCTGTGTAAAGGGTTAGAGGGTAATAAATCAGAAGTGGTGCCACCACACAAGATACAACTGAAGAGCAGCTTTTATTTTTAAGTTCAGAGGATGAAGTAGCTCCATGCCCAGTGGTTAAGAAACCCAAAACAAAGTGGAAAAAGCAACTAGTTGATGTCCAAGAGATTCTCAAAACTGCACTGACATGCTGCGTATTATCTAAAGCTTTAGAACATGGTGCAAATTCTCAGGGTGATTTCATTAACACACAGAGTACATCAAGTTACAGAGAAGACTCACATTAATTTGTCTTCATAACATTTTTAATAAACATTTCAGTCTATTTTACTATGCCAGACTCCTGTGCAAAGACTTCAATAAACCTGTTAAATGCAAAACAATCTATTCTATGAAATGAAGCAACTTCTTTGCTTTCTTTGAATTAACTGTACTGTGCAGCTTTTAATCTCTTTTCAAAGAAACTACTAAATAAGATACTTCATTTACATAAATTTTCAACTTACCTTTTTCCTGTGAATTCTGCTTGACCTTTCTTATTGAAAATGAATTTGGTGTCATTATATCCCCATCCATTCCACTTCAAAAGTTCTTGCCTTTAAGGGAGGAAAAATATGTGAGTGACAATCTTAGCATACTGCAGATCCAAAATGATTTTCCGTTATATGGTTTTGGAAAAAGGTCTTACCAGACAGCAACTCAAGAAATCAAGTACATATCAAAAGTGCATAGCTTAGAGCCAAAAGAAATTCTGAAACCACAACCATCTCCTTCAGATTGCATCCTATGACTTCAAAGACCAGATGCTCTATAAAAACAACCACCAGCTTAAGTCATTGCACACTGTACTGAATCACAGAATCATTAAGGTTGGGAAAGACCTTTAAGATCATTATGTCCAACCTCTCATCAAACACCACCATGCCAACTAAACCACAGCACTAATTGCCACATCCAGTCATTTCCTGAGCACTTTCAGGGATGGATGGTGACTCCACCACCTCCCTGGGCAGCCTGTTTCAATGTCTAACACCCCTTTCAGTGAAGAAATTCTCCCTGATGTCCAACCTGAACCTCTCCAGGTGCAGCTTGAGGCCATTTCCTCTCATCCTGTTGCCTGTTACCTGGGAGAAGAGGCCAAATCCCACCTGGCTACAACCTCTGACAGGGAGTTGTCCTTTTCTCCAGGCTAAACACCCCCAGCTGCTCCTTATCAGACCTGTGCTCCAGCCCCTTCCCCAGCTCTGCTGCCTTTCTCTGGGCACACTCCAGCCCCCTCCCCAGCTCTGCTGCCTTTCTCTGGACACACTCCAGCCCCTCAATGTCTTTCTTGTCATGAGGGGCCCATAACTGAACACAGGATTGGAGGTGTGGCCTCACCAGTGCCCAGAAGAGAGGCATGGTCACAGCCCTTGTTCTGCTGGCCACACTGTTCCTGATCCAGGCCAGGGTGCCTTTGGCCTTCTTGGCCACCTGGGCATGCCCTGGCTCACTCCAGTTGGCTGCTGACCATCACCTGCAGGTCCTTTTCCACTGGGCCACTTTCCAGCCACTCTGCCCCCAGCCTGTAGCAGTACATGGGGTTGTTGGGACTGAAGGGGTTTCTTTGTTTGCTTATTTTTCTTCTGTGTTGAGAGAGAATAGATCACTGGTGATACGGTGATATTTTTCAACTGGCAAGGGTGATATGTGAAAGATGCTTGATTTTCACTCTATACATAAACATCAACATACAAAGAGGTAATATCTAAATATTTTCAGAATAAAAAAGACATTTAGTATTTAAATTTATTTTCTTGACAGAGAATAATGGTTTTAGTTACTTGTCATCACTACTGCAATCCCACAGCATTTGTAACATTCAGCTGATGAGGCACTTTGAGACACATTTGGACTGAAAGTCATAAACAACAAAACCCCAAGAACTGCAAGGATATTAAATACAACCAGAATGTGACAGCATAAAATTATAAATATATAAAAACCAAACTCACAACTGCCAAAATACAAGCAGAAAATTGAAAAATCTTAAGCACAACCATATCAGAGGATCTCTTAACTATGAAAAAGTCATCAGAGCTATATCAATGTAAGTGTATTTAAGATTTAAGAAATATACAAATAGTAATTATACATTAATCTTGCTTTGCTTTAAAAATTTGCCATTTATTTACATTACAAATGAACTTACTAACCTAGAAACTGCATTTTAGTTAAAAGAGATGCATCTCAAAGAAGTCTGTCAAAAGATCATTTACCTCCCTGCCCTATATACAGTAAATGTAGCTCTTACTCTTTGATTGCCTAAGAGTAAGATGATCAGGAGCGATCATTTCAAAAAGACCTTATGATTCAGAGAAAGCACTGCCTCAATCCCTTTCAGCTCCAGCATTACATACAAGATAACTATGTGATGATTGATTACCAAAGGTTTTCATTATAAAGATAATATTAACAACAGGCTGCGGACCTACTATCAGTGTTGTAATTCAATAGACTTGGCTTAAACAAAACCTATTTTCTTCAAACTGCCTGTATGCAAGGTGTTAATTAATCAAATGGAAAAAAGCCACGGTCATATATTTCATTACAATTGTTTGATTCAGACATTCCAACCACCCTTTGACAAAATCTGGCACTTAAAGCAGACTTTATCAGTTACTGAGTACTCAAATGACTCAATACAGTTTTGTGAAACAGCCAGTCTGTGTTGTTCTTCCATACTGAAGAACCAATTCTAAGATTTCAGCCAAAATTAAACTGAGCAGAAAAGTCCAGATAGAGAAGCTCCTTGGGCTGCCTCCTCTCTCTGATCTTTACACATGCAGAGTTCACACAGCAAAGGACAAGGATCCACCCATATTCCATAGCAAGGGAACACCTTGTGCTATTGTGCTGTCGTGACAGATTATCAAAAGTGGTTCTTAAATGTTATGCAGACCTGACCATTTTTACTCTTATCTCTATGTATTTATATTTATAAATGCTGCACATATTTATATGAAGTTCCACAAAGAAACTAAGTCATACATCCTGGAGCTGCTCCCAGCTGAGAAGAAGGTGACACAGAATCGGCCAACTCAAGTGTTTTTTTTTAACTAAATGTTCCACTCAAATCCCAATCACTGCAGTCCTCCTCAAGGGAAGATTTCTCCCTCTGCTGACTAAATGCAGTATTTCTGTGTATCTGACCTCTATCGTTTCTTGAATCCTATGAAGTCAAAACAGACTTGATATTACTAAGTAAAACTGAGGAAGGCACAAACAGCTTCCCCTCTCAGTTAGAGAGGGAAGTCCTCTTGCAAGGCTGTGCCAAAATAAATATATCAACTGTGATGCATGAAACAGGCCAGAGAAACTAGCTGCAAAGCTGGAGACAATCAGAACAAGACACAAAAGGCCAGGCCCTAAAGAAACCGGTGACATGAGATAAACTGATAATGGCCAGGTTTGGAACTATCATTAGTCCTGATGTCAGTACAGACAGATACTTCCCACAAAATCATGGGCAGGTATTATTAATTAAGGACAAAAAGACAGACCCTGATAGGAGGTTCTTCTGCTACACCAACCACATTCCCATCTGCTTGCCTGTTCTAAAGGTGTAATTTCCTACGTTGGTGTTAAACTACCTGGCACTTCGATCAGGCTCTAAAATACAGAACAGAGTTCTTAAGAGTTTTAACTCCTAAGAGTTTATTTTCTAATTTAACTATTCCTGAAAAAAACTAAGTACACAAAGCTCTACTCTGTCAGACAATACAGCTTCTATCATTGGTGTGATGATAATAATAAATTAAAATCTAAAATAACAATTTGCAGGTTTGCACAAGAATAGCTGACTCAAACATCTTGGCTATCTCATAACACAAAGGCAGGAGATTTCACGCCACCACACACAATGGGCAGTATTATAACTCGTGGCAGGTAAATACCAGAACAAGCAACTTAAGCACCTGATTTTTATATTCAAAACTATACTGAGCAAGTCTGAGGTTTCTGTTTGGAGACAGGAAGGGTTGTTTCTGGAATGAGTCACCTTACATTTATTCTTCCTTTTGTTCCACCACACCAGAGCACTGCCAGTTTTAGAACTGTGGTTTGATTTACGTACTGCAGTTTCTAGCACTTCATGCCTACATGCTACGAACGAGTCAGAGGACATACTACATATGGCTCCCTAAAAAAGTGAACCCTAAAAAGGCCATATTTTAAAAGAAAGGCTGATCAGTCAGCTCTGATTTGTAAATCACACAGCCTGCAGGAAGACCAAGCTGTTCAGATCTTCTTGCATTACCATTTGAAAGGTATGTTCTTCATAAGCAAGAGCAGGTGAACCTCAAGACTCAAGAGCATTACCCTCAGCAGAGAGGAAAGCAGAAGACATCCAGAGATTTCCAAGCCTCCATGTCTACAGAGGCAATAGCAATGTCATACTCATAGAATTCAAGACTGAACTTTTTGGAAGAGTGTTCCATGTTATTTGACATACTATTCAGCCCAGGTGCAAGCAGCTCTGCCAGATGAAGCCAGGGCAGTGTGCTGCCCTTCCCTAGGTCTGGCTCACTACCCCAGCTCCCTCAAGTAAGGGAAATGCACTGTAACACACACTGGCTCTGCATTTCTTTGTCTTTCCAGCCCATACTTGGAAATCAAAACTGTAATTTGACTGTAAGAAACAGAAGGCAAGCAAGGAAAATAAGTCTTTTAAGTGTTGCAACAGCATTCCTCCCTTGGCATTTTCATAGTGCCCTTGTACAGCATTATTTAAACAGTCACCATTCCTTAGAAAACACTTTTCACACCCCAGCAGCAGCAGAGCACTCCCTCTGCCCTCTAATGCCCTGGTGCAGCAATCAGAGCTGCCTGCCAGATTAGCATCGTGCACCGTGTTCACCTTGGCTCTCAAGAGTGATCCAAGCTGTGACTGAGCAATCAACGGAGCCTTCTAGATTTCCCAAATTTTTCATTCCCAGTATCCCAGTGTTAAGAGAATATCATTCATCTCATATGCCAGATGAATATAAAGGGCAGAAAGAACTGCTGACCATCTGCAGACTTAAGCACACATTAAAAGCTTCCTCCATGTAAAAGTACCCAATGTATCCAATGCTGCCTCTACAGGACTACAGCTACCTGTTGATCTGCAACTACTATGTGCCATCATTATACCTAAACTTTTACAAATAATTTATCTGCGAACACATCAATATTTTGTACCACCTGAAACAAAACTACCCTTGCAGTAACAGCTTCTATCCTCATTCTTCAAAATTAAAGGATTTGGTTGCTAAATGTTAAAATAACTAAAAAACCCAACATATTATACCTTGTATAATATCTGAATACATCAAAATAAGTCAGGAAATTTCATGTCCCAGCTTGGAAAAAAAAAAGCTGCTCAGTTTGACTTAGTCAAGTGACATATTCATGCCACACATGTACGTATAGCAAGATGTAATTTACACACTCTTCTTTTTTTCTTCCCAGACTCCTTTCCAAAAATATATATAGCCATGACTTTCACCAACATCTGATATTATTCTCACTTTAAACTAAATGTTATTCAGTATTGTACCCAAACTGTCTTATTTAAAGACAACACCTGTCCTATTCAGTACACTGGCATCAACAAAATATCAAGCTCATTAACTCTCTCATTTTTGACAGAAGTTTGGAATATTTTAGCCAGAAATAGTAGAAACTCAGCAGTTATTTCTCGCCTTCTAACTTAAAAGATAGAAATTCATTACTGAAAGATACAAAGCAGTATAGAACAAACCTTAAGGTTTTTAATGTGTATGTTCATATATACACACGAAATTATAATGCCTGAAAGAAAACAAGTCACCATGGAAGCAGTGACAATAGATTAACACAGTGTGACTAGTTTAAGCGAATTTAAATATTCCACTTTCAGTACAATGCCCAACACTAAAATACTAGCTTGACTCACTGAATAAGGATTTTTACAGTCAGGGGGGTAGGACAGTGCCCCTGGCTCACCAGCTGAACCAGTGCCCCTGAAGAATCCAGTCATTCAGGGCAGGCAGAGGCCTTTGGACTACACTATTTCAACAAACTGTACCTGCACGCACTGTTCAAATCTCAGGTTTTAGTGACTGGCAGAGTGGATGAAAAAGTTCTCATCTCTCCCACAGGAATCTGAAGGATAAGCAGAGGGTCTCCCACAGACAGCTAAGGCTTCTTTGGAGAAGCAAGATGAAGATGCAGTTCAACCCAGACGCTGAAACGCGACCCAGGTGGAGCAAAGCCCAGACAATCCCATCATTTTCCTCACAATAACCACCGACATTTTCGATTCAATCACCAGCGGATGCTCAGCATTAAACTCACATACACATAAAATATTCACAGGCACTTCTGCTGCACAATGGAAGAACCAGCAGATTCCTGGAAATCAGTTCAAAGTGGCAGTTTTAAGGACTGCCACACAGGCTGAAGCACCAGTATTTGCCTAATGTAACACAGTCTTGCAAGTCGTAGAGTTCTTGCAAAACTCAGGGTGTGGGTGCAGTAATACTGAGTATTATGGTGGTAAGGCATTGTAAGAGGACATTACCCAAGGAACAACTCCTTAGAGCCTACCTCTGCTGGGCTTTGGGCTACCAACCCAGCCCCCAGCTGGAAATTCAGAACCCTTTCCACCAGTGGTACCAGAAGATCACTGTCCCTCTCCCCTGGAGCAATGTCTCTGTTCAGATTATACAGTCACACTTCCCAACCAAGCCAGCAACACTACAGAGTGCTCCTGAAGCCAGCAGTAAATTAGTATAAGGTGCCTGAAATAAAGAAAGAACATGCAGCCCAAGGAATTGCTTCAAGAACTGCTTTGTGAAAGCACCATTTATCTGGAGAGGAATGCCACGCTGTAGGCAGAGAATATCTGTTGTGTTTGTCATTCTTATACTTTTTCCCTCTTGGAAGACCTTCCCTGCAGCAGACCTAACATAATTGTTCTCAAGTCTGAATTCAAATAACATCTGTTTTATAACCTTAGACACATTCAGGTTCTGTAATCCACACTTTCAGATAAGCCCCTGCAGCTGCACATACACAGATTCGGCTGCTATTTTATTTGCTGAAAATGTGATATGACAACACAAACCTTGGCTCATATTTACAGATTAAATCTACAGTAAGCAGCAAATGCAGACAACCAGATCATAGGCATAAGAAGTCAAGAGTTTAGGTACTCAAAAGCAGAGTGCTTTTCTTTAAACTATTCTGATAAAACAAGTGCTCACTTTCCTTACACACGTTCTTAGCCTTGACTATTTCAAAACTCTTCATTTCACCCCACTGTAATAAACAAAGCCCCAAGGAATAAGGAAATTAGTGTTTCTCTAGTGTTCTTTCATACAAAATAAAGTTAATTAGGGCAAATTAAAGATCGAGGAAAGCCAAGACATTATAATCATTGTTCTCAGTATACACTTGGCCAAATGATGATTCTTATGCAACAGAATACTTTACTAGAAGCTCTCTATTCCACCTACTACTTCAGCTGACACCAGTTTCACTTCTATTTTTGAAGAGACTGCTCTACTACGAAATGCACACACATGGCTACTTCCAGGCAGTAAATGAGACAGCACAAAGAGATCACTCCTTTGAGAAGTATTTTCTAAAAGCTTGCAAAGCCAGGAAACCTGCTTTGCTGTCCTAAAAGCAAGAACTTAATGAAGGAATCAACTGCCTGCCATTTATCTACACAAGTAAGTTCAGTTTCTGGACATTTTTACCCATCCCATAGCAAATCTTTTAGCATGCTCTGTAGCAAACACATGAGATAATTACTCAAATAAACTTTCTGGCCTACATCATCAACCCCCAACACTTGCTCAAAACAGCCGAGTTTTGGATATAACAACACTACAGAGGTATAATGCTTGACCATCACACTCAATGTGCAACTGATTTTTAATATTCCACATTATTTATTTTCGACTAAGAGGTGCAGTAACCCTTCAGGAAAGTCTAGTTGATTGTAATCTGCTACACTGATCTCCTTACTTTGCTTCAGCTCAAAGCAGCTTCTAGTTCAAGCAATTACTTTAGTCTATTGCATTATCAGATTATTCAAATTCTTTTCAGTTTAAATAAACACATCAAGTTTAAATAAACAACTATATACACATTCATTTTCCTGTACATAGCAGTTCAGATCTCAGTAGATATCAAGCGGCTAATCTACGAAAGTTTGGGTTTTGCCATAAATTGCTACTTGCTTTCATATAATAATCCACATTAAGCTTCCTATATTAAACACTTCACACTTTTATCTAGGTTCTTTTTCTAATAAAATTTAGTGAATGAATATATCTGGTTTGGCTTACTTGGTATCAAATGATCTAAAAATAAATACTGTATTACTTAAATTTTTACAAATTTCCTACATTTCATCTTCCTGACAGGCAACTTCTTGGAGATACATGTTTGAGAGGAATTGCTGCCACATATGAAGTCTCTTTTACCATCAGATTATGACACCTTTTTTCATGTTAATGTTTCCATGAGCGAGTCTTCTTTATCTGTTCCTCAAGTATTAACTTTGACTAACAATTAATTGCTTTGATGCAACCACAGACCCTCCTGTGAACTGCCACGCCCTCCCCAATGCAACAGGTTCTTACTCTTCTGATTTCTTAAGACAGGTGGAGTGGCACCAGCCCTTTCCTTCTTCACCCTAAGTTTTCATCACCTTAAACTCAGAAGTCAGCCACACCAGGATGTGGTTTAGCACCATGTGTTGCTTAAACACTGTTCTGTAAAGGATGAAGTCTTCCTTATAAAGATCACTCTGAGTACTGGGGAGAAGATACAAAACATTTCTGAAGACACTTTTCATATTCAAGTAGAACCAATTCTTTAGGAGTTAATTAATGTTGTTGCATAATAAAGTCGTAATTGTTAGCAGCAAGTACAGCAACAATTTCAAGTGTCTATGTGAGGAAGGTATGGCAACATTAACACATCACCCGGAACAACCTGACTATGAACTTGACACACAGCACTCAGCTCATTACACACTCATCTCTCCGTTCACCCTGTGGAACAGGACCTCCATAATAATTAAAAGATATTCTCAAGCCTCTCTACATCCCCGAGGAAAGCAGCTTCTCCACAGAGAGATAGGATAATCAGGAGATCCTGTCCTGCTTTCTTTTGCTCCAGGACAGAATAAATTTTAAGCCTACAAGCTACTGAGTCAACATTTAGCTAAACTAAATCAATTACCCCTTTTAACAAAGACCAAATTATTTAAAGTTTGATTTGAATAAGTTATAATATACAAGCTATTTTGATGAGATCAACATCAGCACACACTCCATCTCTGAGGCACTCCTACTTCCTAGCACACCTAACAGTTACTCTGGTACAACTCTGCTCTAGAAAGTTGTAGCACCTGACTGCTTCCAAAGCAGTACAAGTTGAATACTTCATGTACACACAGTCAGTATGAAGATTAAGTAAGTTTTAAACTCAAGTCTCACCAGCAAAGTGAGCTTACCAGTCAACAAAAGTCAACAGCGTAACATAAAAGGACAGGAATAGTAATTTCAACAAAGAGTTATTTTCCACCTCAATTGTTTTACCAACTTTTTCAGCATGCCTATCATACTGTTATAAGGCTTCAACACACATTGTGTAACTATGATTCCCATTTTTCACTGCAACACTCAATTAAAATATTACATTCAAGCCAGGAATGCCACTGAGAAATAACATCTTTCTACTCTTACAGGACCTAAGATTTCCCTCAAGAGGATACTTAGACAAATAGATAGTTGCTTGTCTTTTGAGGAATTTTCCCATCTCAATAACTATAATCTGAAAAAGTAGAAAGTGTATTACAATCCTTAAACACATCAATATGCAAATATAATGCTCAGTCTTCCAAGGCATTTTTATTTGGAAGCAAGAAGAAACAGATGAGACCCACAGACTTTCAGACAATACCACATACTCTCCACAATCCCCTTGCTGGTGAGAAATAATGTCTGGATGAGATCTGTAACAGTTTGGTCTTTGAACTATCAACAAGAGAGCCATGTTTCTAGAGGCCACTGTCTACTGACTGTTAGAAAAGCATCCAGAAAAAAATTTCTGTGATCACAGACCTAAAGCACTACAAAGGGTTTTTTTCATCAAAGACAGCCATCAACTTTGCAGAAGAAATGCAACACGAGGAAAAGTGCACCTAAATCTGCTAAAGTAGTGCCTTATAGCTTTGCCACTATTTCAAACACTACAGGAAAAATGCAACAGGTGTAAAGAACAAAAATTTTGCTTAAGGTACTTTTGGCTACAGCTTTGCTAGGAAAAATTAAAGTAACAGTTCGAAAGAGGCAGAAGAGCTGAATCAGCATTCAACAGACTACGAAAAAACAGCTTTGGATTGTTCTAATATTACCAATAAAAGGCATGCACTGTCTCTAGGTCAGTTATTTTTACTAGATTTTCCCATCAACCTTCTCGGCCTCACAAATAAAAATCAGCTCCAGATTAGCTGGGAGTCACTAGAACAAGACTCAGACATTCACCACTTGCCCCCTCAACACCAGTGTAGGCAACAGAACTGTCTCCTCCATCACTCCAAAACCTGGGTGTTACCCTCGAACATGAGCTCGACCAAGATACTCATACCCTCACTATACTGAAGCATCAGAATTTTCACATGCAGCATCTTAAGCTTGTTTCCAGAGTATGTCAGATGTTCATAGAGAAACTTAAGACAGAGATAAAGCTCCCCTGAAGTTTTTCTTGTTTCTACACATACAAAAAGGCTGGGCTCCAAGTACAGCAGGAAAGTTGTACCTCTGGTGCAGAACAAGCTTTCCAGCAGCTCCCTTACACCCCCACAGCAAATTTTTATTCTGAGTCCAGATCAAGTTATTTAGAGTAAAAATACTAATCCATTATGATCCTACAGCAAACCCTAATTGGGAAGAGCAATGTCAATAACCTGTAAGAAGTACAGGTGTTAAGTTCCGCAAGCCCGTGTTTCCACAGAGAAAGAAGCTATCTTTCAGGTCACAGGCACCTTCACAAAAATTTGTTTCTCCTGCTCTCCACAGATGCAATAACTGGCTGCAGAAATTACAGAACAATCCACTTAAAATAAATCCCTGAAAAACAGCTAAGCTGGTATTTTTTCAGAAACAGTGATTTCTTCCTAGATTCAAACCAAAGAAAACCTCAATATGGAAGGCAACAACTTGAGAGCAACCCATTTGTCCCAGTGAGCTGCACCATTTGACACATTTCCTGCACAAACATCCAATTCCCCTCAGCGAGAACTAAGAGCTTTCAAAGCTGCTCACATCTCACTACATGTGCATGACATCCCCGTCCTCCCAAAGCAGGCAGGTTCAGCTTGTGACCGTAGGCCACAAATTGCCTGTTAGGAGAATTCAGGCTGTTCCTTGCTCTCTTTTTGAAAAGGTTGAGAGCAAAGCATGGGCTGAATGCATTTTCCTCAAAGGAGGAACAGCTCTGCTATTCACTGCTTGCTCAATCTGCCTCTGGACTGCTCCACTCACTAACAAAATAGTCCCCGTCCACAGTTCAAGAGAGAGCAGGAGGTTGTCGACAACCTAAACCTTAAAATGCTCTTTAAAGGTAACAAGCCAACACTCATATGGAAAATCCACATCTGAGAAAGGGGAAACAGTAAAAGAAAGTCATAAAACTAATACAAGTCCATCCCAGCAGAAAGGGGGCCTCCTGATAATTAATTACATGAAACTACATAATGGTATTATAATCACAGCATCTTAAAAAACTCTAGCAGAAAAACAAATCCAAGAGCCAGTGAAACAAACAACTTTGAACTAGAGATTTTGACTGTCTTCCCTTGGTGGCATGTAGCCTGAGACTCCTTACTACCACAGGCAGTAAAAACCACGAAAAGTAGTTCATAGCTCTAAAATTATTCCTTTCTAAGAAATTTTTGTTAGAGCCCAATGTATGAGCACACTCTACCAGCATTCACATCAGCTAAAGATTTCTGTGAACAGTGGAGGACTGAGAGACCAGACACAGACCTTGCTCTTCACACGTGCCACATTCTCATTAGAGCACCCTCAAAGTATTTTACAAAAACCAAAACTTCATCACATCTAAAGATGTGATTAAGATGAACGACTTTCCGTTTTAACACCATCCCACCTACTACAGAAATAGGTAAGAGGTTGCAGACCACCTTCTTTCGCTTTCCCCCGGTCCCTAGAGCGGTGAAAGGCTTCAGCACCGCACCGGCGGCGGGGCTCAGCCTCAGCCTCCTCCCCGCCGCTGCCTCCCNCCGACCGCTCGCTCCCGAGCCCGATCCGCTCCCGAGCCCGGTCCCCTGCCCCGGCACGGCCCGGCCCGCGCCTGTGCCCGGAGCCTCCCGCCTCGGAACGGCTGGGCTTGGTGGAAAAACCACAGAGAGAGAGAACAGGCGTTTATTAAAGATTTCCCGCCTCCGGTGCTGTAATTACAACCCCTCTGGGTCGCTGGACAAACTTGAGAGAACACAAAGGTGTCCTTTAGAAATGAGGATTGCCTAAGTTAATGATGAAATGCTAATTAATGGCAGTACTATAGGCGGGTTACTTAATAAATAGGTCGGTGAGGTGGCAGATAATCCTACAGGTGTTAGAGATGTTATCGGCGCTGTTGATAGGGGCACAGGGCCCTGGTGAGTGCAGGGCTGCTGAGCCGGGGCTGTCCGGGAAGGGAGGGAGGATCCCGGGGCCGGCGATCTGCTCCCCCTCCAAACCCGCGGCACGGAATGAGTGCTGACCGCCTGCTGGGAATGCAGCCCCTCCTGGATCCGAGATAGCCACCATTGGGACAATCCTTGCAAAAACTCTCAGTCCTCACCGTATCTGGGCCCTGTGGCAACATCCTGGATTCCCTTTTTAGCATCACTTTGAAGACGGAGAGGAACCGGGATTTAAGGGGACATGCAGATTTGATGCCGATCCCAGGTGCTTTCTGCTACTATGAATTTGCCTTGAGGCACCGGAATGCTTTGGATTTCCACTCAGGAAAGGATGTGGAAACTGGAAAAATTTTAAAGTAGAACAGACGATAAGAGGGTTTTTTTTCCATCAGGAATGAGAAAAAGCTTAACAAACTGAGTCCCTTACAAAAGACTAAGGAAGACATGTTTTTAGTCTTCGAGTATGTGAAAGACTGCTGTGGAGTGAAAGGAAGCAATTAGTCTGCCCTTCCTGTCCTAGGCTGGTGAAAAGTAATGAGCTCAAACTACAAGATATAACTTCAGTATTAGCATTAGACTACTTTCTAATGGCAGTGAAAATGAAAAACTGTTGTAGTCTGCCTAAGTAGAGAACAAGGTCAGCTTCATTAGACAGAGTTAAGAACATTCAACATACATCTATCAGACATATCATTATAAGTGGTTTTGCTCAGGGCAAGGTGATGGGCTAGATGACTTTCTCAGATTAATTCCAACTTTTCCTCTGTGACATGAAGTATCTCACACTGCTGAAGCCTACTCAGTTCTCACATAGGACCTACTTTCATGATCAGTTTGTGCCACTGACTGGCACCAACCAGCCTTTTGGAAGTCCTGAAGTGGATTGCTGGGATCTATGTGATGACTGATACTTCCATAATGACATTTTGTCTATCATTGTTGATTTAGTTGTTCATTTCTTCCTCAGATGTTTGTTACCTATGTGAAATAAAATTCATAAAACTCTTACCCTCTTTCAAACCTCTTTCAGGGACCTGTTTCTCCCATGATAGTTCAACATGGTGCCTTTCCATTAACTAAGCAATTTGCAGGAAGCTCTCCAGGGAGCAGTATGAGCTGCAGAAGCAGTGAGGCTTGGGTTCAGTTCCTTACCTCACATGCAATATGAGGTATTCTTTGAGTCACAGCTCTCCTTACATAAACCCAGGATAACAGCATCTCCTGCTTCAGAGAGACTGCTCTGAAGATAAATACACTATGGGCTGACAATATAGGACCAAGCCCAGTGATGCCGACTGATGAGAAGCAGTTCATAAAAGCTACCCAGGTGTTACTACTATTTGTTTTGCTTTTATTCTCACCACTGTTAATTGATTTTATGCCCTTTGTGTACTTTGACTAGAAGACAGTCTGCAATTTTCCTGGGGCAGTGATTGCACTAGTTGCAATGGGATCTCAGCCTTAAGATAGGTTTCTGGTATTAGTGCAACATAAACAGCTGTTGTGGCAGTTTGATAGTTTGGTTATGGAGTTAAATTTCCCCCTGTGAATAATTTGTATACAAGTTTGTGGATTAACTCATGCAGATCCACATTTAGCTGTCTGCTGCTGCAGAGGCAGTCTGGAGGGAACAAACACAGGTCTCGACTGAATTTCCATTCACATTGTTTACTGAAGTTCTGGATATAGCTGGGGGGACTTTCAGTCACAGTTACCTAAAACTTTCCACATTGCTGAACGCTGCCAGAGAGATACTAAATCCCCTGTAGCAGGCTTCAGATTTTCCTAGAACGTTTCCTTGTATCACAGTCACTTGTAAGGAACAACAATGAGCCCATTGGTCATTTATTTGATACGAATTGTAGAGGTTCACAGTAGAAAATTGACCTCAACTAGGATCTGATAAGCAGTATTTGTCACCACCTCACAACTTATTTCTCAGAAAAGTTCCAAATTAGTTTTTAAGTATGTGTGTGAATGAAGATTTAACTAGGGGTAGTAGAGACATGGTGGTATGGTTTGGAAACTATTGAGAGCCTTGTTGTTTGCAAAGCAGAGGAATATCTTAGTCACACCTCGTTTTTGTGCAAGAGGGGTCTTTTCTTACAATAGGAATGGTAAGCTCCTACCAGTGCTCTGCATGCAATCCCTGCTTCTCTTGGAAAGATGGGAATCTTCATTAAAAGCAGCAGTAACATAATGTGCTGTCAGAATATGAGGTCTCTGTTTCTCATTTGCCTGAAGTGAACCACTGGCATGTTTTCAAAAACTTTATCTAATTTAACCATATAATTCATTCTGATAAGTAGTAGTGCTGAGAAGAAAACTTAGGGAACATGATTTTGAAAGTAGCATGTTGTGACACCGAAGAGAACTTTTATCAGTAAAAATAGCATTCCATGAGCTTGCTTTCCCACAAAACACGAGTGCATCTGCAAACACAAGTGAGATGCCAGCTCAATGTGACACCTCAAGTCATCCAAAGCCTACATTTCCAGAATTCTGCGCATTGGCATTTTCAAGAAACATAGTTTTAAAGGCAGTTTACAGTGTAATACAAAATGAAGTTGCCAAAGTCCTTTAAGCTTTCAGAGAGGTGCTCATTACAAGGTGTCTCAGAGTTCCATTGTGCACTGGTCCCGTGGGACACCACGGAGGGAACATTGCTGCTCAGGACAAACACCACACTCCTATGCAACCTGCACACAGGCTGTGCAAAGAAAAGACTCTTCTGATAAACCTTCTTGCCTTGAATGGAGTCTTGCAACAGGTTGTAGAGAATCACCTAATACAGCATGAGAGCCCCTGAGATGTAGGTATTGGATGTAGAAAATTAATTGATGGGAAATAGCAACTGCACGTACATCTGGGAGAGAAGGTACCTGTTCAACCTAAACTGTAGTAAGAATTCTGAAACATTTCAAGGAAGTTTGATTGAAACATGAGGAAGTTACCAGTCCTGGCAGGAAATGCAGACCTGTATGACCATGCTGTTCCTTTATTGCCTAAATAGCTGAAAAAAGTTGTGGGATTTCTTTTTTTTTTGTTTATTTTTCATTTTAAAGTAAGACAGCTTTCAGCTGCAATTCTTAATTCACCTCACTGCTTCTGTTGCTCACTGCAACAGAAGAACATTATCATAACACTAGGCTTTGAGAAAATAGACATAGAGAAGGCTTTGCTTTCTAGAAACATGAAAAAGTAGAAACAAATTTTTTCAAGACTCTTCATTTCATGGTGTTACTTGTGAGGTTGAAACAGAAGGAAACATCTATTGAATAAGGCATGTTTCAGATGTTCTCGCTTTCTCCAGTTCAATCACTATTAAGATGTGAGTGACACTAATGTATTAGAACACCTTTTTGTTCTGTACCCCTGTACAAAAAGACACCACCTACAGAAGAGGTGGGGTTTTGGCTGCCCTAGGTATAGGATGGGTGTGGGACAGCCACAGCTGAATCATGGACTCAGAAGCTGTTGAGGCAATAAAAGGGAGAAAAAGGCATAAGCCCTTGAGATAACCTCTGGATTAGTCATTTTTTCACCAGAGGTAAAAAAAATAAAAAACAAGCCTACACGCATTCATGAACATGTCATTCAACACCAAGTAATGCTCTGGGAGGAGTTTTGTTGCTATGGAATGGGCCAAGAAGTTTTCCTGAATTAGCCAATTTCTCTAAGACCTACTTAGGCATTGTGTCAGGTTTATAACGTCAGCAGAGTCCCTGGGAAAAGGCACTGCATCCATCCATTAATCCATCCATCCATTACCAGCTTACAGCACTGTGAGCTCAGCTTGTTGGCCTCAGTGCCACAGAAAAAAGGTTCAGCTCTCAGAAGCTCAGAGCTAGGGAGAAGCCTGTAGGACCTCAAGCCATTGGCAAGGATCAGCCTGGATTTGGAAGGTTACACAAGGATAGGAGAGATAATAGGGAAAAATGATAAGAGAGAGCATGGGCCATGAATGAAACCTCTAATTTAGGGATGTCCAACCAGAGGCTGACCTTTCTTACATGGAAAAGGTTACTGGGCAATGTGTCCTCTCTTAAAATACACAAAAAATGCAGGTGTTTTTGTATACGGTGGTCAGCTCTCTCCTATTAAAGAGGGAAAGTGTAAAAGAAGCTCAACTATTTCATCTTTCAGTCAACAAGATGACCTGAAAGCTTAGAAATGCTAGAACTTCAAAGTAAGTCTCTATCTAAACAAGGAATCATCACTGAGAATCAAGTACTAAGTCCTTGTCCATAGTACATTTAAAAATGGATATAGGCTCTTCAGTGAAACTGCTGTGACTTCACTAAGCCTTCCACTGGTGCTCCAAGGCAGAATTGTTAGTGATATATTTTTACTATCTATGTACTTAGCAACTCCAGACCTGAATTTTCTGTACACCAGTTTTACATGAAAGAAAAATACTTGCTAAATTATTAGCTGTATACGTGGATAAGTTTGTGCATCCCTCTGTTCAAAGCTGGCAAAGCTGTTTGCCTTTGCAAACTGAATGGGATGCATCTGTTTCTTCTGATTACTGATTTTGATAGTCAAACCAGTTGTGCTGTGTCACTGGTAGCAATAGTGGCAGGTGTGCTTATCAAGGTTTATCAATGTACATACTTTGCAGGTGGACAGTGAACTTGTTTCACCTTCTTCATTCTACTGTAATGACAGTCCTGCTGCATCCAGATAACTGAGGGAAGAGAGACAAGCTTCATGGAAAACTCTGCATGGAGATGTATAGCCCTGCCCAGTTTCAGCTCCCCCACAATGGATGCCGAAAGCTTGTCAAGAGAAAAAACTTCCACATTTACTTTTTGAGGCAATGCTGTAAAACCAAAAATAGTTACCACATATGGCCTCTAATGGCTTGGTCAGTGAAATTAAGCCTAATTTGACATTTACAGACAGTTAGCTTTCAAGGTGCATATCCCCAAGCAGCCTCAAGAGCACACTCTTTTTTACTGCCCCAAGACTTTCTCCACTTCCCCTTCTGAGGGAAGAGAGCTGTCAGTTCAAGTGAGATGTAGCTGCCCAGCATGAAAAGGGAGCTTCTGTAGGAATTATTTACCTCTATACCTTCCTGGCTGTTGCAACGCCTGTACACCTGCATTTTATCTTAGTGGCTTCATCTCATGACTACTCCCAGTTCTATATACTGGAAAATAGATTATATTACAGCATTTTGCTAAATAATCCAGTCTATTAATGTAGTTTGATGCACTAAATTTTTTACATTAAAATTCAATCTGCTGCAATTTCTCAGAATTTAGAAGAGAAAGAAGAAATTACCTAATAATGACATTTGCTTAATTCTGTATTTCCCTTGTTTATGTCCCTAGACACATTGGTTCTAATAATGATTGTTACTCCCAAGGGCATATAACATATAAACTGTATTGTGAAAGAGAATGTTGCTTGTGTGTTACTGAGAAACTCAATCCTTGTATATCCTTTCGAGAAGATTATAAGTATGACAAGAGCTCTACAATTTCTGGGTGAGAACAGCATCTCAGGAGGAGGCTAAATACAAGGGTATGAAGAGGGCTGATTGTGCTTGAATGCAGTTTAAGTCAATTGAATTTGTACTTGCTTAATTAAAATATGAAAAAGGTGTTGATGAAAAGCTTAGTGTATTTGTACAGTTCTTAACTGAATCTGTACAGAGTTCTTTACTGCTGGAATAGGGACGCTTATCAGATAACTTGGCAGAAATGTTTGGCATATTTCAGTTAAAACTGTAACATTTAACTGTTGTAGCTGACTCACAAAAACCCTTTCCTGGATCAGATAGCCAGGCAGCTTAAGAAACAAATCAGCTATTGCAAATCCTTCCTTGGAGTTTAAAGACTGGTTTCTAGTGTTTACTACATTTTAAGACATTTCTTAAGTTGCTCTGGGGAATACCAAGGTATGCAACATCAAACACACAATTGAGCAACATAATTGTGTAAACATCATGTTTGGGACAGGCAGAGTGTTTGAATAGACCATGCAAGAACTATTCCCAAATGGAGGCTGACAAATAATTGTGCGACTCTTTAAAACAAACAAAACACACCTTGAGGTGTTTGATTCTACTTCTAGGGTTCCCTTCACATAGTGCCATTGGTTTGCTCGCTTTTGATGGGAAACAGGGTCTTTTCCCTTGCTTAAAATAGTAAGTTTTCATGATCTTGAGGGAACTAGATGTCAAAACAGAATAAAACATCTACACCTTACATTAAACCTGTCTCAATAATTCTTATATCATATCATATTACTTGATAATTATCTCCCACACAATAGTAAAATTGTCCTGTAAAGGTAGCTACTAATGGAAAGTCATGATTTTATAACTAATAAGAAGGAAATCTGTTAAATATCTGAATTTCCAGGTGCTTTGTGAAAAAGGAAGAGAGTTTACAACTATTCTGAGGCATCTGTATTTGTTCTGATGTATGCAGGCACCCATATCCTTTTATAAATCAGATCCATAGTGTTTTAACACACAGCTAAAAGTGGAGACTATCACTGTCATTAAAGGTCTGATGGGGAGATGGGTTAGGCTGAGTCCTGGTGTTCTGCAGATCTGTAGTTTATGCACTAAGCTACTTCAAGATATGCATACCCAAAGAGCTTCCTCCCATCCCCTGAACTTGTATCTTTTTTTCAGCCCTGAGTGATATTCAGTTCCTTCTTAGTCTGTTCCCCCAAAGTTTCATGCAATTCCTTCTAGTTTGGCTCAAACTCCCTCTGGACTGCCAAAGCAGAGGTGCTCTCCCTGTATGTACTGAAGAAATACAGGGAACTGGTTCAATTTATTTTGAGAGACATGAAGACATTCAGGAATACATGCAAAGATGATGAGAACAGGTTAGATGAGAGTCAGGCAGGGTGCAGACAAACACACATGCTGGTATTAGGCTTTTAATGGTCTCTGCATGTGCTGTGCCAAGAGGGGACTGAGCATCCTTAGCAATTACATGGCAAGGTAATGAAGGCAAACTGAACATTGAGAAATGGCTTTTTTTGAGCTTGCCACAGAAAGCTTCAGCAGGAGACTACCAATGCCATGAACATAACATATTCTGTTTCCTTGTGCCATGTTTCTTTTGTACCTCTCCCATCCCTCAAGGAATGGAGAATTGGGAAGGAGGAATTGCAGTCAGCGAAAGAGGAACCAGGGTCACAGAGCTGTGAACAGGGAGCTTAAACACAACCTGGTGAGCACCATCCACCATGTGGTATTGCACTACTGGCCAACCACAGCAGAAAGGGAGTGATTTAATGGTTTACAGGCAGCTAAATTATCATTATGCCAATACCAGACCATTTGCATTCTGTTTGGGGCAGAAGCACACAGCTTCCATAACTTATTCTCCTTTTCCTTGGAACTGGATCTAAGTTGTTCAGTTTTGCCCCTCCTGAGGAAGAAAAAACAAAAGGAGGAGACAGACTGAAGTCTGAATAATGAGATAAGGTAGTAAATCAAGGAAGTTTGAACAAATGTAGCTAATTCTGTCATTATGTGAAACAAAACAAGTGTTGATTCAACTTAGGCTGGGGCAGCTGAACAGAATGAATGAGTAAAAGCAACATTTCTGCTCAGATGCAAATCTGTTACTGTTTTTAAAACACAGTTTTAACATCAGAATGCTGGTGAAAAGGGTTGGTTTTCAGGATTTTTCAAATTACAGCACAGTATATTAAGAGAAATGAGTGGCAATTTATCTGAATATGCAAGGCCATAAACTGGAGCAGTTCAGCAGCTGCTCCACAGGCAGCTAAACCATCTCTGTGATGAGAGAGAGACCCTCCTGGAGAAAAGTGGACACTCATGGGTAGGAACCACTAAAAAGCATCATTACCTGTAAGTAAGCAAGCACAGCTAAATCAGACAGAACAGTGAGAGTCACTAGCAGGCAGCCTGGCAGTCTGTCTCCCTTTCCTTTTTGGAAATATCAGTTATTTGTTGATTTTAACTTTTTCAAATGTTGTTTCCTTCCTGATGATGGTGTGATTTGAATTCATCTGCATATTTAATTTTTGCCTTGTAGCAGTTTAATTAAGTATATACAATTAATGACTGGCGTCAGCCTATCCTGTGGAACTTGCAGCAGCAGGACACCTCAAACTCCTGCTGCTGCTGCCCTGCCAGACCTGAGGACTCCAGTCTCAGGCACTGCCAGGCCAATGCTGTTCTCCAGTGCTTTGTTTCAACAGAGAAATGTGGCACATACAAGGGACAACAAAGGCAGCTCCTTTTTTTGAAGAACACAAAATAGATTAAGCTGGTCTCAGCTGAAAAGGATGCCATCAATTTAGACAGCAGCCTGCTCTTTCAGCTGAAAACACGGGAAATGGAGCAGCACAAATGGGTGAACTGCTTGATTCTCCAAAATATTTGTGAGATAATTAATCTCTGCTGCTTGCTTTGTTTGATAGGGGACCAACTTACTGCTCCATTACATGCAGTGATGTTGCTGAAGAAGGTAGGCATTTTCAAATGAGAGAAAAACAGAATTTATTTTCTCTTTAACACAACATTCTTTGTGTGTTGAGAAGTGAAAAAACAAGCTGTCCTTGTGTTCATGGCTCCTCAGCGCTGCAGCCCTGGAAGTTTAGGGGCAAAGGAACAGTTGTAAAACAGAAAGTGGGGGCAAGGAAAGCAGTGCCAGTCTTTGAGGGAGAAAGTACTACTGTAAATATACCTAATGACTAGGCATAAAAAGAGGTACTGAGTGATTCCTCATGCCCTTGTGAGCTGAAAGCAGCTTGGTGAGAAACCTCAGGGCAATCATTCCCAAGCTTGCTGGAACATCAGGACTCTGGGATAATAGTGTTGGCTCCCCTGCTAGAGCACTCCCTCCTGGCCTAGGGATGCACTAGTTTTAAGAGGGCACTTCAGGAAAATAGTACAACCTTGTGACTGAAGAAAGAATAAAACCATGACAATAAATTTAGCAATGGGAGAGTTAGAAAACTGAGACATTTATCAGGACAATTGTCTTGCTGTGACAATGGTAGCACTTGCTTGGACATCTTGGTACAAAGCAATTTGGGCCAAGAGCATTAAAACTGCCATACTCAATTAAAATAGCAAGTTTCAGCTGGAATGGAGAGCATGACTCCTGGTACACAGGAAAGCAAGACAGCTAAAATTAGTATTCTTGAGCCCCTAATTTGAGTTTTTCTTCTGTGTTTGAATTTTTCCTTAAATGGCTAGAGATCATTTCTGTCTTATTCCTCTGGTAAGATGTTTAAATTCCTCATTTAGTGCTCAGTACATCATTCAAACTCTCCAACTCAGAGCAGAAAGCACTGCTTTTGGATCTTCAGCGGCTTTTACGGAAAGCTTTTTAGCAATTATTTTGTAATCAGCTGAAGTGTGTATTTATATATCAGCAAAATATCTTCTAAACCCTTTTGTAATAGTATCTAAATACATTTTATTGCTGCTTCTAACCAGTTTCTAAAAGCCATTAAAAATTAAACAGGAAAAATTATTTGCCTCAGATTTATTTTGTTGCTGATACCGTGTATCCCAGAATTGCCAAGTGTTCCTGCCTTCCGTAGCTCTTACTGGACTTGTATGGCATTGTTGGCTGTGTTAAAACAGGCAAACTTGATCCTTATGCCTTGTCAGTCTTACTTGAGGTTTGAGTCAGTTATGTTTTGACTGGATTTAAAAGAAAATATTTGCAAGTTGTTTTTTTTTTTCCCTGTCAACCCTTGATTTCTTGCTCCATCTTACCTTGTACGCTGCTTCCAGGAGTCTTCAAAATGTACCAAGTGTTGGAATGAGACTCCAGAGTCAACTGCACAAGCATCCCTCAGACTTCCGGAGTGCTGACCTGTAATGAGCTGCTTTGAATCAGTGCCTGTGTGGCAGGTTTTGTCCTCAGCCCTGCAGATCCCTGCAGGAGGTCCCAGCACAGCCCAGACAGGGCCAGCAGTGGGTCCTGGAGTCCCCAGCGACTGCAGACATTCCCATCTCACGTTCTGAAACACAGAGACTGGAGCTGGACCCCGACACCTGGTGACATCTTTTCATTTGACCTGCCACATCTGGGCACAGCACAAGTCTTACATAGACAGCATCTCTGTGTGAAGGCCATTTGAAATTCCACAACACTGAGTTCTGATCTAAGGAGATTTGGAAAGCTGAGCAGAGTGGGTTAACAAGACATTTTCTGATCTGACACAGCGTAAATGGGTCTTTGGCAAAGGACTGGGATGTGCTGTTTGTGACCTTTGCTTCCAAATGCACCAAAGCCCAGCCTTCCTTTTACCCAGCAGATGGCCAACTGCTCTTGCTGACAGAAAATAAACCTAAGCAGAGGCTTCCTCACTAATGTTTATAGCCCTGCAGATGGACACTTTTAAGGAAAGGCAGCTTCGTTAAAACAAAAAGCAAAAACCTATGAAACTTTATATTTAAGGCCTGTTATTTTGTGCTCAGTGGTGGAGCTCCTTTTTCTTCAGACATATATGCTGGAGTAATAAAGTAGATGCAAGGCCTCTGGGAAATGCAGCATGTGTTCTGAGGATGTGGGGTAGTTTACTTCTACCAGGAGAGCCAAAGACTGCAATAACAGAAATGGTAGGCTTTGTACCCCTGGAAAAGCTTAGAAATATTAAGCTTAATTACAGGATAAAATATAAATAAATGCTTTGCAGTTTTATTCCATGCAGCTCTGTCTGCCCTTCCCTGATGCTGTTCTTTCTCTGACTGTTCTTTGATCTCCCAAGCACACTGCTGGTTTAGCTGGGCCCAGCTCCACACAGTGGTTGCAATTTTGCCTAATGCCTGTGACTTCAGGTGATCAGAGGGCACTCTTAGATGGGGAATGTGAAAGTTTAAACTTGAACTTGTATTTTCTCCAAAGTTCACATTTAGGATTCACTCAGCAACTCAGACATGGTACTGCAGCATGTAGTAACTCATCCAGAGGGGATAGGTTCAACTCACATGCTTAGAATTATCCCAAATATTCTGTCTCCCACCATCAACTTCTGCTGGTAGGTAGTTACCAAAATGGGCCAGCTGATGGGCAGGCATCTTCTAGCATCAGTGAAGGTCTCACAGTGACAAAATGAACTAGCTAATGGAAAGCAAACTGGGAATGGAAACAAGAAGCTTTCATCCATTGCTAGGACATTATGCAGTCTAACACAATATGGCAACTGTTGGCAGATACTCAAAAGCTGGAGCATGGGGTGCCTGAGAGGCTTGGACTGACCAGTCACATGCTTTGTCAGCCAGCATTTCCAGGAACTGAGGACACAAAAGACATCAGTTCTCCTCCCAGAGCTGCTCTGTTTGCAGTGGTTTTCCCTCTTCTGCTTTTCCCGTAACTATTTCAGCCAGCGCTATTCAATCACCAGGGAGCTAAATGTACATCCCACCAAAGGTTACAGTAGAATAGAGATTACAGAAAACAGTTTCATGGTTAATTTTATATAACTCCTAGCAGCACTGGAGTTACTGTTTTATCATTCCTCATATGTAGCCAATTAGCTTCTTCTATCTGAAAATCTCTTGCATAATAACACAGCAAAGGATATAAAGTAAGGAAGTATGACTCTCCACCAGAAAACGAAGAAAACTGGCAGGAGTCTTATGGGCAGATAAAGTAAATAAAATAGCATTAACAATCTTAGCAAGGCATTTCAGATTTTGAAATGACAAAGCCCTTTTCAATAAGCCTTTTGCGTTACTTAAACACTGTGTTGTGCAAACAGTTTTAATGTTCTCCTGTTCCTGAGCAGGAGGTTATGCAACCAGACCACAATACACACGTTGCTTTTTGAGGACAAGTTTATAAAGCAGTTAAGTATTATAAAAGTATTCTTACAGCAGCAAAAGCTCTTTCAAGTCATTATAACTGCTCATGTCACAAGAAAGGGAGGTTCTTTAAACTGTGTCATTGTATTTTGTGCGTGTAAGGCATAAAAAAGTGACCTTGGGAGAAAAAAACCCTGCCTGCCTCAGACAATAATGGGTGCCACAAGTGTTTGCCTTGCTGAGGTGGCAAATAATACTGTAAGGTCGCATACACGAGTATGTGCAAATGGGCTAAGAAATGCCAAACAGGTGGGAAGAAAAATCTGTGGCATGGAAAGGCTCTAACTGAGGCAAATGTCTGAACGAGGAAGGCCGAGAGCGCTTCTCTCCCCTGCTAATGTTCTCTGCCATTCTACCTTGGCATCTATTACCTTGATATGCTTTTGCTATTTCCTGCCCTGCCCCAGGTGCCTCTAAGCTTAGCATTTGATTTTTGCACCCTTTTCCCTGTCTTGCTCATGCTTGTTTCAGGCAACAATAACTGCATGGAGTAAATCTCTGGGGTTTTATAGTCATTGTTCAAAATTGTTTGAGAGTGCTCCTACACATTTGAAATAATAAACAACAAAAGAAAGAAGCTAAAATTAATAAAAACAACAAAAAGGCAGAGCTAAATACAGTGAATAATATACAGTGAAAGCAACTGGAAGAATGAACATACAAAAAGGCTTCTTTGATTAGCAAGTTATGAAGGAATGATCACTTTTAGAGAAAGAGCATGCAGTACTTACTTCATCCACCAAAATGTCATTGGTTTTGTATTTTGAATACAGCTTTGAATAAACAGTGTTGGGCAGAGACATTAGATTCACTTCCTTCATTTTGTAAGTCCATGTCACTTTAGGTCCTCTTGCAACCAAGTGCCCAGTCCTCTGATGAGCTCTGGAGCACACTCAGTGATGGTCTAGTTATGGTCAGACCACGGTTGCTCCAAAGGGAGAGATTCCAGCTAAAAATGTAAGTCTTCACTCTTTTCTGTCATATCCCCTTTTGGCAGAAGAGAAGCATTTGGCATACAAGTGCTCTGGGAGCTCCACACCAGCTCAGAGGTTGCCTTGCAACAGAGCCATACCTTGGAGTCTGTATTGGACCTTATTGCAGGAAAAAAGAGAATGGCTTGGCTGTAGCTGAATTTTCTCTGTAGCTTTTTTTTCCTACTAGGTTACCCACAAATCACTAATTAAAAGGAACAGATCCCTAGAACAGATGGATTTGGAGTTATCAGTCAGACTTGCTGTTTTGTGACTATTTTACATTTTACAAGAAAGAGAAGGAAATTACAGTAAACATCTTTTGATAACCTTGCAGATTCCCCTCATATAGCTAACTCCTATTTTGTGAAAAGCCCTATGTACATTGTGCATTTTTATATTATCTAGAACTTCAGGACACAAGATGGCAGTGTACATACTAGTGATTCAGGCTTGGAGATGCTCCTGCTACTCAAACTAAGCATATAACATTTTATTTAGGCCTGTATTAATCTGATCATGTAATTGCGGTATTAGAAATAAACCTCAAAAGTATTTGTCAACAGCAGAAACAAATGCAATTTGCCAATAAATGAGTATTGCATGAACAAGCATTAGGTAAAGCTTAATTCCAGATTTTATTGTACACAACAACCCTCTGGAGACATTAAAAGCCTCTTATGAAACTCCTCAATTGCAATAACAAGAGGGCATCCCTTTATGAAGGAATGGAAGCTGGCTCAGTCATAAGAGCTTCCGAGCAAAATTGGCTGCTGGGGAAAAGCACATAAGAGAGCTGGCAGCCTGAAATATGTGGAGAGCTCAGGGCTCTCAGAGGAGTAGTGCAGCCCACTGAAGTGGAACAGCCTGAACAGTATCTAAAACTGAACAGGTGCCTTTCTGTGAAAAAACTAACAAAGCAGACAACTGTTTGGCATGGCAATTGAGAGAAAAAAATTTCCACTGAGAGGCATCAAATTAGGGGATAGGTCTCTGACTGAGGAGAAAATTACTTAAAGAGCTACAAGGAGTTGGACCTTTCCATGTGTAGCTTCAGAGGAAGTTCATTCAGAGCCTCTCTGGGCACCAGTGGGTAAAGAGAATTGCAGTAATAAGCTTTCAAGGGCACTACCCAGGAACCTCTGTGGTTGGGTTGAGTTGAATTAGTAGGCGTAGCTAAAAAGTTGTTTTGGCTGCCTTTCCTAGCATTTGGTTATGCAAACATAGCCTTGCTACATAGTAAAAAAAGCCCTTAGAAAAATATTAATATTTCAGAGTATAAAAAAATCCTCAAAGTCATTATCCCTGTGGGATATCTAATGCTGACAAAATTCTAGACAGTCCTCCTTTCTCCTGGGAAATGTTCAGGTGACTTTGCCTCCCTCTACCTAAACTCATGGCCCTAATGGGAAAGATTGACCCAGGAGATCAAAACTTAACACCAAAGTTCATTATTTCTGGATACAGCTCTTAGTTTGACATAGTTATTAGGAATTAGATCATGAGACAAAATATATTTCTCTCAAACAGGTGCGATATAACTATTCTCTGTTTTTCTCTCCAGAATGGGAATACTTGTTATCCTCTGTTGTACTGGACCATGGAGATCCTCCCAGTGTGAGTGGAGATGGGTGTACTGAGTTTGACCAGTGTTTTTGCCAGAAGGTGAAATTTGGGGAATCCTGGTCCCTGAGTCTACTTTTCCTGTGGTCATTATCTATGTGTAAAAGTGTCATCATGTTCCCAACCCCTCAAACAGAGCAGCTCCAATGAAAAGTTGTCATATTTTTCATGGTGGCCCATTCCTGTTGTTACAATTGGACCAACTGCTGCTTGTTATGGCCTTATGTTCCCACGCATAAATCACTGGGTAAATACTAGGACTTCTTTTCCCTCTCTCTTTCTGAGTTTGCACAAGATTGAATTTGGCATTGATTCAAACCAAATAATTCAAATGCCTGGTATTTAAACTACGGCTGGGTGTGGGTTCATGACTAAAATAAAGTGTATTACCTGGCAGTTTCAGTCATTTGGTCTATTTGTCACAGTAGATTACAGAAAGTGTGGCATGCACAGAATTATGCATGCACTTTTCAACCATCTAAAATGGAGGATAAACTGAATATGTCATGGCTCTAGAAGAGTAATTTATATTGAGTACAAGCTGGGAAGGGACCAGAGCCAAAACCTCAGATCTAAATTACTTGAGTTCCAGGGAAATTTTAATCCAAATAAAAACTTCAGAGCTGTTCATTATATAATTAAGTGAACCAACCAGAGACCATATCTCAGCACTCACTCCCAAACTAAAGAATTTACACCAAAATGGAAGCTTTGTGGTTAAGTCCACAGATGCTTAATACTGACTGTGATCACTGCATGGAGTTACTGCCAACTGTCTGTTGTAAGCACCCCACGTCTCTTTTGGCTTTGCATATATCCCTGTTCTTCATAAATGAACTTTTCCAGCCCAATAATAGTTCCTCACTGAGAGTCTGTTATGAGGATTTGCAAACTCATATTTTTTCATGCATGAACCATTGAAGTTGGTCTCATTGTCTTCTTTTCATTGCAGGTCCTTATTCAAGGTTTGACCTGTAAGGGTGCCTCCTTCCCTCTGCCAACCCTGGAAATTATCTGCATTTCAAATTTCTGTGAATGCAGGTGCCACCAGTAATGTCTCAGGACTGAGAGGAGAAAGGAAAACATGGTTTTTTCTTGCTGCTTCTGCATTATCTTCCCTGTAGTCTGTCTCATCTTCTTTTGCCTCTAGTCAAAACCCAACTATTCTTATCATGCAGTAGTCAGCCCATGTAGACATTCAGTGAAATTCCATCTTTAGGTAAAATAGTTCTTACTTTTTTATTCAGAATCATTCCTAATGCAACCTTCTTTTGCCAGGAATAACCAATTTCCACCAAATCAAACATAATCTACCCTTTTCCTGTGATAAAATGTAGCTGTAATAGCCCACCCCAAGATTAAGTCCTCCCTCCCCAGTATTTTACAAAAGCCCCTCTTTGACCTGACCCAACACAAATCAAAACTAATGTCTTTCCCATAGTCCAAAACAACTTCTCCCCAAAATAAACTCTTCTCTTGACATTAAAATGTAATGATTCCTGCAAATTCAGGAAGTCATGGTGCAGCAGAGTGATCGTAGTCCTAAAGACACTTTAACCTTTTCATTTACTGTAAGCATCATCCTTCTGCCTGTCGTCAACCCCTAATGTAAAAGGTCAGGTCTGGACTAAGAGGGATGGAGCAGGAAATGTTCTCGGGCTGGAGATTGTTACCTTCTAGTCCAGCACAGGCACACAGCATCCAGCTGGGACTTGAGAGCTCTTCCAAGCAGGGAATTACTGGGGAAAAGGATATTGGGGGTTATCATTACCACTGATACATTCCCCAAGCAAACACTGATGGTCATAATGAAAGTAAAAGGCATTATATTTAAAGTCAAAAGTGATATGCCTGTGAAACACACTGGCAAATAGCATCATTGAGACCAAGTGCTTAGCGGGATTCAGTAAAAGGTTATACATACATATTCATACATTTGTGAGGGGAATTAGATTGGACCCGATAAAAATCCATAATGGATATAAATGTTCACAGTTCAGGGCATAAATCAGCCACCAGCCTGAGGTTAGAAAATAACTTCCCCTACAGTCAGGCCGTTACATAATTATCAATTATACTTGCAGAGGGGGGAAAGGAGGTTGAAGAATAGGGCAATTTCCTCAGAGACATGTGGGAATTACTATTGGCAGACAACTAATTTAGATTTTATCTGGTATGAAAGTTCTTATTACATCAAATAATGTAATTTAGAATTAAAGCATGTGATTTATTTTGTATTTTTTATTCTTCATGTAATCAAGTTCATGCCTGAGGCTAACTGCAGGGCTTTCCGTTACAAGCCAGCCAAAGTTAGTGAAATTCACTGTGCTGTGTTTTCTCGCCGAATCTCCTTAAAAGCAGCTTCAAATTTTGCAAGAAATCAGGCAGCGTCCCAGGAATTTAGTTTATCAAAGCTAGCCAACTAATACAGTCAACTTACTCTCTGTATTAGCAAAGAAAAAAATTACACGTGTGAACTGCGGCAAAATCTCATTCCAAAAAGTTCTCATTTTTGTTGTTTGCACGGTAACCTAATAAGACTTGTAGAGATCCTCAACAGCTCAAATTATAGCATGGGGGCTACTCCAGGCCCACTTTTTTCTCTTGGTATTATCAAAACATACACATTCAGTGGACTTGTTTCCATCAAGCAACACACCTCCAGCCCTTGTTGCACTTGAAAACAGTCTGAGAGCTAATGTAACACACGCTGCATGCTAAGAAAAGCAGCCTTTGTGACCTTGCAAGCAGAGAGCTTGATGGAAAATCAGATTCTTAATCCATTGATTAAGAAACTGCAAATGAATACAGGCAATCATTCATGTTTGCTGCATTGGGATAGTAGCTGCATTCTGCTATAGTTTTTGGAGCACGTGATACACTTACTGCAATTACAACATAAATTAGCACAATAGATGTGGAAAGCTGAGAACCATCTATTAACAAAACATCTCACCAATTTTCACATGGAAAAGGAGTGGTGCTTGGCATCAGTCTCTCCTAAGCATAATTTCTGTTCCTAGTGAGTATTACTAGAAATACTGCACAGTGATTGCTCAACATCTGGAAAGTTCTAGGGCCACAGTCAACAAACACTATGGTCTTATGAAAAAAATTTTACCGTGTAAACGAGTGATCTGTTCATAAAGGGAATGGCTGAAGAGAAGGCAGCAGATGCAATGTACTAGATACTTTAAAGGTTTCAAATCATATTTTGTGAAGATTTAACTTGAAAAATGAATTTCAGGTGGCTCTGCTGTGCCAGCTGTGAGTGTCTGAGGACAGCTGTGCCCAGCTCAGTGCCAGTGCTGCAGTGCTGGTGCATTGCAGGCTCCTCATCAGCTGCCCTCGTGTAACGCAGGGGCTGCAGAAGCAGCACCATGGTCTAGGGCTTTCTAGGAACAAACAGGGCAACTCCTTTGAGCACAATTAGCTCTGAACAGTGGCAGCATTATCAGCCCTGCAGCTGAATCAAAAATGAGGATTACAATCATTTGACACCAGTCTTCTGCCAGTCACATCTGCAGTTCTGTCGTGTCTCCTGCCTCCTTCTGTGCTGCTGCTGCTGCCACCCTGCCAGTAGCAAGCCATGTCCCTGGGATGCTCTCAGGATGCTTACAGTCCAGCTGCCTCGCTCTGCCAGCTACCAAACTGCTGCTCCAACTCCCACATCAGCTTCTCCCTCTTAAATGTGGTTTGCATTGTGCTGGAAACCCCAGTATATACTGGGAACCTCAATACAGAGCTGTAAAGATAGGATACATCGAACTGTGAGATGTTTGTGCTGTGAGATGTTTGGGGGTGAGCACTGATTTTTTTTATATATTTTCATTGAGATAATGAAGTAAACTTCAGAACACTGCTGCTGACATTTACAACTGTACATCTCAAAAATCTGCAAATACCAATGAAGAATTATAGATGGGGTGTAAAGAAATGATGCACTCAAAAGTGGTAGTTTTGATCTAGAATAAGGCAAATCGATAAATAGTCTACAAATAATCCAAATAATCTTTCAGTGGAATAAATAGCCTGAATATTGTGTATTGAAAAAGAAAATGATGGGAAACTGTCCTTCCTTGGCAACTATATGTGAGTTCACACAGGATGTGGCAAGGCAAAAGAGCAATGTCATTTTAGACTCCACATAAAGAGCTGTAACATCATCAGGTTAAGTAATTTTTTGTCATTTAGGCCTAAAATATTCTGTTGTAGCCCCAACACTGTCAAAAAGATAAAAGATAAATGAGACAGAATTCTGAAAAAAGCCAGAAAAACAACCATTAGCTGGAGGCCAGACTTATTTGGAAATATGTGCATATGTTTAACTTGACCAAACCTTAAAGAGTGATTAAGGGGAACTCATAGAGGATGACTTCTTCTGGAACAAGCTACTTAGAAACAGAAAGTAGAAAAGAAGGGTTAGCAGGTCATGGGCTGCCAGAGATACTGACACTGCTTCGTTAGCTGCTGCTGCTGAGCAGCCACAAAATTGCTCTGGCAGCAGATCCCCAGAGTGCAAAAAAGTGAGGGTTGTATTTGCATATTCTGAGAATCAAGCTTAGGTTTTGATTTCTCAGAAGCTCACTTCCAGAGACAAACCTCCCATGTTTCTAACAGGTATTTAGATAAAATCAAGGCACAAGATCCAGACCAGTGCTAAGGCTCACACTGATTTTTTGATATTGCTTCCTGTTCAAATACAGTCTTCATTACCCTGTGCCAGCATCCCACCTGTGTTCCCTAGAAGAGATTATGAACAAACCATAGATTAAAGACAGTTTCTGTTAAGAGTGCTGTTTGTATTGATTTAGTATACTAAAATACTTTGATAGGGCAGATATCCCACCAATGCTTGTAGGGACTACCTCTTATATCAGAAAATGGAAGTCAAGGAGACTTCTGCATTATTCTCACTTTCACACTTTTTGGAATTTTTTGGGTGTGGAAGGGGAAACAAAAAAATCCATGAACAACTATAGTGTGCAACTGAGAAAAATCTAGGCTCCTGGGAACACTTGAGAATTTAAAGGGAAAGAAGGCAGGCAGGGGCTAGGTCAGCTCACCTATGACATAACTGTATTCCAACACTTGGAGGATGGTGGGAAGTTTAACAGCATATCAAACATGGGGTTCTGACTCTAAAGTCCATGATGAACTTCAGAGTCTTTGTAAAATGTTTATTTGGAGTTAGTCGGGCTTCAGCGGTTGAAGTCACAAAACTACATCTTTTAAAACTCTTCCCTCTAAACTCAATGCAATGCAGGCTGCAAACATTTCTATTCACACAATTTAACTTGTATTTTAAATAGTAATATGTACAGAGTCATTAATTCTGGAATATGTTGCTTTATCTATTTTAACATGTATCAATATTTATTTCTAGAACAGTTATTCTATTCTAGATTTATTCCAGAGCTGTCTTGGCTCCCGAAGGTCATAGAAGTATCTTCCATCTCAGACATACTGATATTGTAGTATGCTCTGTGTAAAACAAGCATTAGGATTCTAGCTGGATTGGATGCACAGATCCAATCATTATTTGCAGATGCCAGGACATTAAAACTTTCAATTGTTTTCCCACCAAACTGAATAAGGCAGTTTGTTAATACAATTACCTCTGTATAATTGGAAACTAAATCAATGATGACTGCGTGATTTGAATGCTACTTCCAATAATTTCATTTTTATGATGCTATTTTGTTGCACATGGTATCACCAAAGAGCTTATTCATTTTCCTGCTGACTGTGATTTGAGTTTGCATATTTCTCTGTGATGGAAGAAGCACGTTTTCAACCTTTCTAATTTTCTGGGATACAGTGTGCATTGCTTTTTACTTAGGCTGACACACATTAACACTAAAAATTCATAGTGAATGAAACAAGAGGGAAGGACTGGGTGGACTATAACTTCTCTGGAAAAAAAGAGTGGCCACCGGAGGTCCTTGGCAAAGCCCTTAAAGGAAAACAAAATGTAGACAAGGTACATGGAACTTAAGTGTTAGGAAGGATTTCCCCTACTCCTTCCAGAGGAGCATCCCTAGTCACTGCCTGTTTGCCTCTGTGTTAAAATATTTGGACAGGCAATAGGGAGAAGGGCCACAGACTACTCCATCTGTCACGGTCTGTTTGGATCTCTCAAATTCACAGGATAATGTCCTTTGCAAATTAAACGTTATTTTATAAGCTCATTAGGAAAGAAAGCAAACACGATGAAGAAGGGCTCAGCCCCCTTTGTACAAACTAGTCTAGCTCATGAATTCACTAATTCATCACTTCAGTCACAAGGTTTCTAACGCACCAAGTTCTCTAATTCATTAATGTGTAACTCATGCACTTTGCGTATGACTAGAATACCTATCCAAGGGTGAGAGTGCTCATCCTTCCTCCTTGGTCACAGTGCAGGTGTTCCCTGTGTCACATGAGAAGCACAAACATTAGTGTTTTATCAACACTGTTTTCATTACAAACCCAAAGCATAGCACCATACAAGCTACTATGAAGAAAATCAACTCTATCCCAGCCATAGCCAGTACCATCTCCACACCTTATTCCCTACTATTTACATCATGCTCAGGTCCCATAGATCCTCATTAGCCACCTTCCTCTTTCCCATCCTTCAATATCTTCACAGACACCATTCCCTGTAAAATGTCCATAAAACACCTGTGAAATGTCCACTGATTCATTTAGTCCATGGCATTAGGCTCCACCTGTTCTGGTGGTCACTCAGGACCGTAAGATGCTGTGTGGAGTTATTGGGCACCAAAGCTAGCTCAAGTCAGGTCACTGCTGCACACGCATCACTTCTTGCAAGGTTTGCTCTCCACTGGCAGTGGTTCCTGCTAGAGCAATCCTGTAATAACGTGCAACTCAGAACATAGTTTACAACGATTTAAAGGTGTATCAAATACAGTCTCCATCTCTGGTCCCTTTGAACTCCTGCCCTTCCCTCTGCTCCAGTGTGGACATATCCACAGACTCCAGTCCCTTAGGGGTGGACCCACTCCAGTTGGACCTACTCATGGGGCACAGTCTCTGCAGAGTAGAGCTCATGTGGCCTGGCCTTAGGCACAGCCACAGCCACTTTGAGGTGCACCTCCTCCAGCACAGCCTTATCCAAGGGCCACAGTCTCCTCAGGGGTGCACCTGCTGTGCTATAGACATACCCATGGCCACAGATGCTTCTGCTCCAACGTGGTCTTATCCACAACCACAGACACTTCAGGTTGTCCTGCTCCTGCAGGGACTTATCTGCAGGTCAGGTCCCTTCAATTCAAGCTGACACTGGAGCTGCAGCCTGCCTGGCCCAGCAGCAATGCCCAGGCCATGGGCCAGCCCCGGCACATCGCCAGGGCTGTTATCAAAATGCTCCCAGGCACAGCTGGGTAGGGAGATAAGCCCTACAGCAAACAGCCAGAGTGAAAAGAAGCCACTAACAAGCTGTAGATTAACACACAGCAGGGCAAGCAAGACCTATGGCAAACACAGCACCCAGCTAATTAATAGCTAAATAGCGCTAAAAGATATAAATTCAGTCCAGCAAACTCTGACCAAACCTGTCATTACCTCAAAGCCTTTGAGCCACAAGTTGGTCACCAAAAAGGACTGTCATGGTTTAACCCCAGTGGGCAGCTCAGCCCCACACAGCCAAATGCTCACTTACCCCAGTGGGATGGGGGAGATAATTAAAAGGGTAAAAGTGGGAAAATTTGTGGACTGAGATAAAGACAGCTTAATAGGGAAAGTAAAAGCCATGCATACAAACAAGGCAAAACAAGGAATTAGGCAGTCAGACATCTCCAGGAAAGCAGGACTTCACTACAGGTATTGGTGACCTAGGGAGAGAAATACCCCCAGTCCAAACATCGCCCCTTCCTTCCTTCTTCTCCCAGCTTTATATGCTGAGCGCAATATCATATGATCTGGATCATATGATCCCTCTGGTCAGCTGTCTCAGCTGTGTCCCCTCCCAATTCCTTGTGCACCCCCGCCAGCTCCCAGCTGGGGCAGCCTGAGAAACAGAGAAGGCCCTGACACTGTGCAAGTACTGCTCAGCAATAGCTAAAACATCCCTGTGTTATCTTTTATCTGTTTTAATGCATTGTTCTCAATAATTTTTCAACTTGAAAGGAAGCTGATTTCTAAGGTGAAGTCATCAAGCTGTAACAAGACAGAAACTCTGACAATCACGCATTCAAATCATGTCAACGTCAGCTTATTCTACAGGATGAGACAAGTACCAGCAGAAGATCAAGTGCTCCTGAGTCCTCTGAGTCAAATTTAAAGCTGAACTTTCTTCAGGAAGATTAAGGGTCTGTATTCTACTTACTCATATTCATGTACAAAGTCTTACCACTTCCTGTATTTCCATGGTTCTCAGGAATGAGATCATAACCACTATTTAATGTCTGGGATGTGGGCAAAGGTTGTAGGCATATAGTAACTATTTCACTAGTCCTAGAGACAGGGTCTTCTCCTTGAAGAGATGAAAGAACCAGTACTGTACTTCAGATTGTATAGTAACTTCATCTAACTTTCAGATGGCAGGGGTTAGGTAAGGTGAATTCCAGCCATGGTGGCTGAAAACATGCCATCTTATGCCAATTAGCAAGCAGGGATCTATGGTCCATCTTATGACTCTGTGATGTAAGAAGGGAACAGAACTTGGGTCACATGTGATGCTAATTCCAGGGTGTTTGGTTTACATTTCATGCAGAGATCTCTGTAAAACATGCAACATCTTCCTACCACTGAGTGAAAAATAAATGTTGCTTCACTGATTCCTTTCATCAGTGTTTTTTCTAGGGACATCACAGGGACTAATTTTAAAATAAAACTATTTATTAAAAATGTAACATCAAAAAAACTCGAAATCTGAGATCCTCAGAGTCACTTCTCATTAGAGTTTGGGTCAAAATAGTCACTGGTTGAAAGATCAGAAATTAAGTGACTGAAGCTGACTTGGCAAGTCAGGACTTTGTCTCCAACATTTTTCAGAGCTTTGAAAGTTGTTATTTCAACAGGTATTTTCTAACATTGCCCTTTAATCTGAAGGTACCCAAGCTAGTAAGTTTTTTAAAAGTTTGTTTTTCAGCAGTAGGTGGCACTATGAAGTTTCATAAATATAGTAATATAAATTAATATAAAATTCTGTGCACATTAATTATTTTTAAAAGAACATGAAAATATATCAGAGTAAATTCTGATAATAAAGTAAGTATTTTTCTAAATATTGCAATTGAGAAAAAGTCTAATGCAAGAATAGGAATGAGAATGTCTTATATCAACATAAGCAACATGTAACATTTAAAATATGTCTTAAGAAGTTCCCTATCCTCTTTGTAAAGTACCACCTTGAGTTGTTCTTCAATATACTACTTCAGCTACTTTGATTTTCCCAGAAATTATGTATCTCATTTGCCTATAAAATGTAATATTGCAATAATTAGTGTCAATACATCTAGAATATATTATGTACTTTTTATAAGGTAAATGAATGTATACAAACAGGAATATGGTAAATGGAAAAAACACTTGAATTTTTCTTTTGTGGTCAAAAGTTCATACTTAACAAGCAGAGACTAAAGCATTACATGTGGGGCCATACTCCTCCATGTATACTATATGGGGATGTTACTATATCCCAAATAAACTCAGGGATTAAAAAGATGCAATGTTAATTGAAAACATTTTCTTCAAAACTTTACTATATGCTCAGCAATAAAGGGCAACTCATAAAGGGCAACTCACAAACAAAGCTGTGCTTCCAGGTATTTCAGATTGCCGATGACACGAATAAACAATATTGCAAAAGTACACACTTTGTTCCAGAAGCTCCCAATGCCCCACACCTCATTCCTCAGCGGTGTACAGCAGGAATAATCCAGTGGGATGCAGCATTTCCATTAAGCTGGTTTTTGGATGACTGCCTTCTCATTAGAAATGAAGTGCTGGTCTGCCTGAGCACAAGGTGTGACGATAAGGAAAGGAGAAAAGAAATTAAGCAAGGAACACAAATGAAATATGAAATATATAGTCAATGCTCTTTTATCTGCCTGACCAGAAAGTGTCCTTGCAATTTTTGTTTCACCCCAGGCTCCAAGCAAGCTGCTTGGCTCTGCATACTGTTTCTGCACTATGACACAGCCTATGCCAATGCCTAAGATTCACACTTTCTTTTATTTTGTTTTCTATTAAATAAAGCATGTAGAAAAGACACTTTTATAGCTTCACAGCATTTTTTAATGAACTGACATTGTGTATTACTTTTGTGCTAGTGTGGCCAGCTTATTGTTTCTTTTATAATCCTGAAAAAGTCAAAAGCTGGTACTTAATAAAAATATAATTTGAAAGGAGCTGGCAGCAGCTGCATTCAAAGGGTTTTTTAACTTGCAACAGCCTGCTTCAGTTTCTCCAGAATCTTCAGCAAGAATCCTTTCAGTTGGATTCACTTGGGTTCGCTTTCAGACCTCAGAATAAAGTGGTACTACAAAATTAATAGGCAGGAATATACTTTAAATTTTGCTGTTTGTTTTCCATCACAAATGATTCATTGTCACCTTGCATTCTACCTCCATGGAATCAAAGCCATAGCATTGTAAGGTCTGCTTCAATATACCTAATTCATTCAGCACATCTTCTGCTTAGACCTCCACAATGTGTTTAGTGGCTCCATGGATGTGCTTTAACTAAACTTTCATTGTAAGGGAAGTGCTTCCACTACATCTAGTACAGTTATCAAATATGCATATAAGAAGTCTACGTAAATTACAGGTTCTTCTTCCTTCCAAAAGATATATCAATTTCATATAATTACAGCAAGCAATATTTTTGGGTAGACACACACCTGCAACATGAAGCTGCAAAGAACTTTTAAATTATTAGAGATGTATCAAATGTATACACTTGTGCTTCTTTTGAAGTTGTAAAGTCCCACTCTTGCACCTTGAAGGGCAAACCTGAAAATGAAATCTTCACCCTAGCTCTGTTTAAATGGCACCAGCAGCCCAGCAGCTGTGCATACCCAAAGCAGGGTCTGAGACACACTCAGTGCAGCGCTCTGGCTGCAAAGCACAGAAACCAAACACCCGCAAGGGAATAGGGAGGTTTATCAGGTTTAGTAAGAGTGTCCTAATTCCACACTATTTGGTTCAATTACTATTGAAAGTAGCCTCAGAAATGGGCTCAAGGAGTAACCAAAGGATCATCTGAAAGGTATATATTGTCATATACTGTCAGCCAGGCTACACGGACAGGGGCAGTGGATCCTTTTCAAAGTGGTATTCAGTGCATTGAATTGATGAACTGTTTGACTCTCAAGGGGAGTTCGGATTGCTCTCTGAGCAGTGTAATTTACCAGGTAACGATAGGTGCTTTCAGATAAGACACTGCAATAATTTGGTAACTCTGACACATGTAAGGATGCCGGCCGGTGGCCTGTCTGCTCTGAAGCATTCCCCCTTATTTTTAGGCATGCTCTGGCACGTGCTTTGTTACTCCTGAGGAGGAGAGGTGTTGGGGGCTGTGATGTGTTGGTAACGTGTGTTTCGTGTTAAATAGCCGGAAAAGGCAAAAGGTTGACAAAATGGTATCAGGGCTAGTACCATCGCCGCCCCGAGGGGAACCTCGCCCGGAGCTACCAATTCCAAACGCTTTGTGCGTGCCGGCCCCGAATCTCCCGATGTCTGTTTCGGCTGCTTTGACGGCTCGCTCGGATCCCCTG
>VZTZ01021416.1:90463-132167 GCA_013400955.1 Drymodes brunneopygia | reverse complement strand
GCCGGCGTACACGGGGCTATTCCCGGGGCTCTGCCGTCCCTGCCCGCCGGGCTGCCGGCAGCGCTCCCTGCTCCAGCGCCGAACTCAGCGGCCTCGCCCGGAGCAGCGCCGCTCCCCCACTCACCGACCACAGCCGGAGCAGGGGCTGTCCGGGGCCGGGGGGCGCTGGGCCGCGGGAGCGCTGAGCNAGCCTCGAGTCGCTGCCCCCGCGGGCCCGAGCGCTGCCGCTCCGCACTCGGGTGAGTTACCGCCGCTTCCCGCTGCTGCAGCTCGGGCCCGCTCCGGGGCTACTGCACAAGCACGCGCTGTCCCGGGGCCGCTCCGGGCTCGCTCTCGGTCTCGGATCCGGATCGCTCTCGCACACGCAGCCCGCGGAGCCCGAGCCGGGCTGCCCGGCGGGTGAGCGGCTGCGGCCGGGTGCGCCCCGGCACCTCCGCCTGCTGGGAACACCCCGCCGGCGCTTCGGGCACACAGAGACGGAGCCGGGGCGGCCTCTGCCAGGGCCAGTGTCCTGGAGGCTCAGAGGTGTTTGTGGTTTGTACTCATGTGCTGTGGAGCCGCTTTTCACGAAGCCTGGGGAAGTTCAGTACTGTTGCGTTGCAAACTAGTTGCACAAGAGCTGCGTGAATAACTGAAAACATAATTGAACTCCGTAATAAGTTTATATAATTGGGCTTCTCTTGGGCTTTTAAGTAGGAAGTATCCCTATCAGCAAAATGCTAGGTTTGAAGAAATAGTACTTAAAACTTGTTCCGTAGCTGCTTTAATTCTTTTCATGCTGCAAAATTAAGACTCGGATTTTCTGATGCTCTTGTGGTGTGTGTTGGTTCAATATATGCTATGCAGTAGAGTTTCTTCTAACATTGTCTATTCTTTAGGATATATAAGTGGGTAGTTCCTACAGGTACTATCACTTTATCAGTATTTGTTGTACCTTTTCCTCTTCATTGGATACAGCTCCTTTCGAGTCTTGGGCTGATCATAGCTCTGCTTGGCCCATCTGTTTTTCTAGCTCTGGGTAGCACAGCCACGACCTCCACCTTGCCTCCTCAGTTTGCTGGAAAATACTGCAACAGAAATCACTGTCGGCCTGTGCTACATGAGCACCCTGTGAATTTGGCTGTGCCTGTATTATCCAGGCACTTCTGATCTCATTCCTGAGGGCCTCTTAACAGACCAATTCCTGCATATATGCTTTTGTATCTTCTTCCCCAATCCACTGTGACTTCTCTTCCAGAAGCCTTGCTTTTGTTACTCATTTGCCTGCTTTGTCAAGCCCTCTCTACTAAGCCACCTGTTGCACTTTTCCTATCTGAGCTCAGCAGCTGCTGGTTTCTTCTCTTGCAGACCTAGCCTGAAAAGGCACTGTGTTTTCTAGATAGCAACTTATCATCATCTTTGACATATAGTCCTAAATGTATTCATTACGTGGAAAATTCACATACCCTGTACCATAAAATGTTCACTCAGAATGAACAAGGGGGGATCACAATCAGCATTTAGCCCCTCAGATTTTGCCAGCCAGCAGATGGGAAGGATATTCTTAGTGTCTGTGTGCCTTGTAGCAATTGTCATACCAGTAAAAGTGAGTGTGCAGGGATTGACTGAACTCCTTAACCAGAATGTAAAACCCCCACTTTCAGCTGCATACTTCTGTGGGAGTTAGCAGAGCTGTTGCCTGCAATATTCTTGTAAAAGTATTCCCTTGTTGTATGTCTCTGCCTAGAAATAGGATGCACTTCTGTGTACAGAGGTGAAATGGAATGTTGCCCACATGGACCTCAAATCATCCATGAAAAAAGATTGCAATGGAACAAGTGATCTGGATGTTTCAAATCCCGCTTGTCAAGGCAGCTGTTCTTAGTAGCAGTTACCTTCAGTAAATGTGAAGTAATTGACTTCACATGGCTTGTAACCTTGTAAAAAAAGCTCAACAGGCTCCTTAGTTATTAAATCTTGAGCCTCACAACAAGAGGGCAAAAAGATTTCCCTTTCCAGTGCAGATAATGAAGCCGTGGGTTGCACTAGAGTGGAAGTGAGACTAATTGCAGTAACTGGCAAAACTAAGTAGACAAATAATTGAGTGTGCATGCAAGTGTATCTGTTAGGGTTTTTCTACATAGAGAGCTGTCCTGAAGAGTCTCCAGCTCAATTAGGGATCTCTTCAGTATAAGGGACTGTAATGAGGAATTACTCATATTTTTTTTTCTTGACCTGCAGCATTAAATTGTCAAGTGAGTGGGTTTATTTTTATTCTTTAATAGCCTGGCAGTTCCACATGAGGGTAGATTCTGTGGGAAAGTCAAACAAGTACCCCACTAAGGGCTAGTAGCAAGTCTTTGCTTTTTGAGTTGTTGNTTTTTTTTTTTTTTAGTTTCTTGATAATGAGATTTAATAACCTTATTGAATGGGAATATCTGATCAAGATACCTGTAGATACATCTACTCATGTATCTATGCGGATAAAATTCAGAAATGCCCATATTTCTGAATATATTGTTACCTACTAAAATGGAGTACAAGTTTGGAGGAAGTAGATGAGAGAGTATCACAAGCACTTCCTTAAGTAAAAATGGATTTGTTTTGACACTCCCAGTAGTTCTGTGCTCACCTTGATATGAAGCTGTATTGATAGAGCTTTCTTTCCTTCAAAACTCACAAAAGAATTATCTTTTAGTTAAGCCAGTGTTAGATATAATGGAATGTACCCTAGCAGGAGGTGATCTCGTCAATCCATTCAGGACAACAGCTAATTGGATATTGTTTTTCGTGTAGTAAATATCCATCATACGAATCCTGGTCTGTAGCTTGTCTTTAAAATGTGCCAAGAACTTACAGTTGTATTGGAAATTGGGGGAAGTGCAAGGTCACTGTCTCAGAAAACCTGACTATCTGACTTGAAGAAATTAATTTTTAGCACTCAAAGCTGAAGAAGGGATTAGCTTCGAAAGTTTATTGGGAAATGTTTGAAAGAGACCAAACTGGAACAAAAAAGAACATTCATTGTAAGCAGAAGGCAGCTGGATGTTCTTTAGCTTTAAAGAACTTGAGATGTTTTAATAGGGCTGTGTGGGCGGTTAGGAAGGTTTGTGTGCACTTCCCACTAGTACTCATGGCCAAGAATAAATGTTGGCTTTCTGTCTCTTACTTTTTTCTTTTTTAATTGAAGAAATAGAGATGGTATAATACTCATCCTAGTAGGTTATGTATAACCCTGAAAGACAAGGAAGTGGTTGAAAATGATTATTGCATCTATTGTTGCACCTGAACATCCTTTTGACTTCTTTTGCTTTCTTTACCTCTTAAATTTGCAATGCAGAAAAATACCTGTTTGATAGGTACTGCTACTTCTGTGGTCCTGACTAAAATGAATGTAGTGATAGCATCTTGAACATACTTTTTTTGTTAAAAAAATGTCAGATGCCCTTGTGGAATATGCTGGGCTTTGTGAGGTGATGTTGAGGAGCATTAGAAGTGGAAGGACCCAAGGGAAGTATTTGTTCTAAGTAAAATCAATTCATACTATTCCTTACTGGAATTTTACAGTTGTAAAATTCTGTTGTATTTGTTCCTTCAGTAGAACTAAGAAAACACAACAGCGAAAACTATTGGAGTTTGTCACTGAAAGTTTTTAGAATGCAGTACACTTTATAAGGAGAATGAAAATAGTCAATTGCAGGCACAGAAAATGGTGAACTTGAGGGAAAAGGAGAAAATACAGAAAGTCCAGATGAAGATTTCAGTAATTAATGCCACGTGTACCCATACCTGTAACACTGGGTGTGTGATTCACTGTGAAGAAGAAATTAGTTTGATTTTTGTATCTTGAACACTGCTTCTTTCTTTTTTTTTTTTTCTCTTTACAATTATAAAGATAAGCTTTAAAATTACTAAGCCTTTCACTAAACTTAGGCCAATTTGTGCAAGTGTGATGTATTTCCAATGATTGTCTTGGCTGAGGCCAGTGCAGTACAAGTTCAGGCAATAACCCACTGGCATGAATTAAATATTAATCCCCTGCTGATTGAGTTGCAGCCAGCAAGAAGTCCTGCAAAGTCTCCAGGTTAATCACCTGGTTAAAGTTTGCTTTGGCCTCTCTCGTTCCAACTCTAAGTAACCTATTATTTTAATATAGCACATTCCTAGAAAACTTGAAAGGGTTTGAAGTCTGTTCAGTTTTCTGACGCAGTATATTACACCAAAGTTGGACTTAGTGCCACAGAAAGCCGCTTTAGGTGAGGGGGAAAGAATACCACACGTTGGTCAGCTAAGTCCTTTTTCAGCAATAAACTGATTTAATTGGTTTTGGAAACACTTCGTCTGCTACCTCTGCAAGTCTTTTACTATAGACCAATGAAAACTCATGGAGGAGGAGCTGGAAGCCTTGACTTTGAATTATGTTATCCAAGGATGGCTGATACCATGAACCACAATGCTGCTCAGGGTTGCTCAACTGCAATTCTTTTATGGCATATTTGTTCCATTAAGGTAAACAATTAAACCAGCGGTAAGAACTGAAGGCGGCAGTGCTATCTGTGGTGGATAAAACTGCTGAAAACCATGGAAGGCTTATCTGGAACAGATACTGGCAAATGTGTTCAATTAAAGATAGGCATTGTGTACTTTTAGCTTTCCTACCCAGGAGCTGCTTTCTGTACGGGAAAAGCAAAGCTAGTGACAGTCATGTATTAATTGGCAGTAGCAAGAATTTCATTATCTTATAGCACTTAAATTTTTCTAAAGTAAAAGAGCACAGTAGTGAAGCAAGCAGAGGGACAGCTATTTTTCTGTTTCTGTGATTTCTAGATACATATTTCTTAATTTTTCTTAACCACTCTTTAAGGAAATAAAAAAATAGATTTCCCATCATATTATCTTGTTTTAATATTACTTTAGTTTTACTTTGACATGCATATGCCAACACTGGCCATTTCAAATGGAAGCGAAGTCTCTCAGAACCATACATTAAATTAAGGATTAATTTCGCACCATACATCGAAATTAAACATTAATTTGGGTAACCAAGAAGTCTGTAACAACGTCTAGTGTGGATAAAAGTGTTTAATTTTTTGACTGCTTGGAGAAGAGCATTTGTCTTTATCTTATGAAGGGTCTTCCATTTTCTGTCTTGCCATTTTGAATTCTTGGTGAGATATTTTCTGTTTTCTTTAAGCGTCACATTGATTTTTCAATGCTACGTGTCAATACATTGTATTTGTATTTGCTTCTTAATTTATATGTTAGTATTCACATTGAAATTCACTTTAAAATACTTAGATGTTTTGGTATGTTGTTCTGGAGATCTTGGAAAGCTATTAGGAGATAACAAAAGTGTTAATAACTTAAATTAGCATTGTCTTACCAGCAGAGTATAACTGCTTTTCAGTAGTATATTATTAAACCCTAGCACAAGTGCTAATTGGCACAGCTCTAGTAGAATGGTTATAGGTTAGAAATAATACTTATGTGGCTGCAATTTATGTACTGCAGATACAGTTGAAGTTTTTTATTATGTCAGTTCAGATTTCTGATTTTGGCCTGATTAGCTGGAGTTTTTATACTGGGAGGAAGGAATAGAAAACAGCATTTGTTTGGCAAAGCTATTTGGAAGGTACTATAAATGACTATTAATGTTTTCTATCTTTAGATGTAAACTAAACCATTTCAATAGGTATGTCTTAGTTGTGGATGCTGTTGCAATACTGAGGGAGTTGAAACCACTCAACCTTGTACACTTCTTGCAGTTAGACTTTTAGCCTGACTTCTGCAGTATAATTATTAGCAATCTAGTTAAAAAAGAGAAGAGAAAGGAAAAGAAAGTTCCTTTAAGACTGAAGTTGCAGCAACAAGTTATGTAAAATCAGTTTGAAACCATCTCTTTAAAACCTTTTAAGGAAGTATCTTCTGTATTGCTATGAAATGTAAAGATATCAACTTTTCCCTCCATACCCCTACTTCCGTCTTGCAGTTTCAAAGTTTTATTGCTGTTTGCTGTATTGATTTTACATGCTGTCTCTTGTAAGTATAACAAAAATTCCACTCCTGGAGACAGCTTGCGAAACAAAGTTTGCATACTTGAGAAATTGACTCAGGAGGTGCTTGGTTGATAGCGTGCCTGTAAGACGAGGTTTGTTTTATGATTAAGGGTGTGTCTATTTGCTATGTTTGAAAATTAATACCTACAAAGTGTTAAAGCAGTGACTTTTCAACAGCTGGGTTATGTGAAAAGTTGCTGTGACTTTGATTTGCGTCCTCCTCAGGTCATCACCACCGTTTAGCTCTAAAGAGCTGTGACAAAAAGATCCTGGGTTTTTTTTTTGTTTGTTTGTTTGAAACCTTGTAGTAAAATGAGTATCTTCCTACTTATTGCTGTAATTAGAGTGAACAATTGCAGTGCTGCTTGGGCTCCCCAGTGGGAGATCCCCATTCGGAATTCCCAGGCAGCCTGAGGTTGATGCAGGTCTGCCACTGGGAGTGCTGCCTGCTCCTGTGCAAGATGGCCAGTTTGAATGTCTGCTCTGCAGCTGGCCGCCTGGGTGGGGGCACTTCATCATTTCTTCTTGCTGCCTTCAGGAACTGTGTTCTTGAGTTACGTGCTGTTGGGTAAGAAGGCTGAATTTTGTTCTAAATCAGGGTATTTCCAGTTGGATTGCGTGCAGTTATGTGACCAGATGACGTGTTCCACAATCAGCTGGGTAGCAGAACAGTGGACAAGAGAGGATGGCAGGGAAGAGTGGATGGCTCTGAAGGCTGGTGTAGCTCAGCCTAGACGGGTAAGATTTTTGGATGCTTCATGGCTGGAAGGAGAACATGGAGACTGTAGTGGCAGAGGTCATCCAAGACCTGTCAGTGGGGGTATTCCACCCCAGTTTGTGACACTAATGCTTGACTTCACCACTGTCACAGAAGGAGTCACTGATATGTCTGCAGCAGTGCAGATACTGTAGTCAAGAAGTGTCCTTGTACAAGTGTACTGCAGATCCCAGTGCAATCTGCTGTGAATTACTTGACATGAGATGCATGGATATGTTTTCTGTTTTATAACACAGAAATATAGTCACACTTGGCTTTGTTTCTACTTTAGATGGATCTTGGGCAGATCTGTGTCAGCTGAGGAATTTCTGGAAGATTGTCCCACTGATATTTGTAAAATAAATCAAACCAACTTGAGTAAACTTGTGAAACAAGTTGGATTTAAGATGCCAAAGGATGAAAATAGAAGTAAGTCAGTATCAAAAATAGTGCTAGTAAAATAGCATAATATGAAAACCAGAACTTATATTTTAATCTCAATCGTGATTTCTGACAGCTGGTCTTCCAAATTATTTAAATGTAATTCTTTGGCTATGGAAATGCATATCTTATTAATGTGCCTTATAGCTGTGTAGGTTGTAACAGAATTACAGCACAGTGACTTCTGATACTCTGCTTTCTATTTGGGTTTTAGTATTTGAATGTTATCAGGTTAATTTGAATTGTTGTGACTCAGTGAAATGTTGTAGTGCTGTGGAATGTTTTCTGACTTGATTTGTAACCCTTTATCATCTACCACTTGAGGAGTCTAGTCTGCACTGACCACTCTTGGGAATCCTTGCTCAGCTGACGACTAGTGTGTACATTCATCTCTCAAAGTTTCCCTTTGTTGGCAGAGTAAAGAATGAAAGCCACTGAAATAATAAAACTGTTAATGGAGTGCTTCAAATTATTCTGAAACACTGTCACTAAGGTCAGACCCATAGAATTTTTTTAAATTTAAAATGAAGCTTGGGATGGTAGTTTTTGATAAAAGGGACTGTGAGTCTGTTGTATACTCCAAGGGGACAGACATGGAAGAGGTCCCAAGGAAAGTGGTGGGTGGTGGAGGCTCTTGATTTGGATGGAAGGACAGTTACTGATGGTGGAATTTTGCAGTTTTGTTGCTCTTTTGAGGACATTGAGCATTACTTTGTCAAGAAGATATAAAACCATTTACCTGCTCTGGTTTATGCCCTGGAAGGTGAATTAGATCCTTTTGCTTTCAGAATTTATAAATTGAAAAGTGAGGGCTGGAATGCACCACACAGACAAAGCTTTGGTTTTCCACTCCGATATTGTTCACTTCCTCCATGGCTTTACCTTTTTTAAGGAAAAGCTGTCATTGTGGACAGAAATGATCAACTGACATGTAGATGCCTGACTTGTTGGCCTTGTCTGATTTAGTTGTTTAACTTTGCAGGATCTTCATGTGAAAGAGCTTCCTGAAGCCTTTGTGGGGGCTGATGATTTCTAAGGACTTGCTTTTTGCAGAAAAATGTGTGGATTACAAGTGCTAAAGAAAATAAGTAAAATCTACCCTTGCTACATTCTATGGAAGGATAACTCATGTATCTTGGTGTGGCTAAAGAAAGAGGAAAAGCTATACAAACTCCTTTCATGCAAATTAAATAATGATTTCTATGATGTTTTGTGTAAATTTAGGAAGAGTGTTTTTGGTCAACAGTGCACAGTTGAATGGTATTATTATTGACTGAAGTATGTCACTAATGAAGGCTGTTCTCAGTGTCAAATTATGTTCACAGTGTCATTTAACCATTAATTACTCTTTTGGAAAGACATTGCCAGCACAGCTGAAATGGGCCCCACTGGGTATCCCTTTCTCAAATCTTACGCTTCCGTACTGCCCAGTGGTGAGCAGTTGAATAGCAATGTATTTTTGGCCTCTTTTCTGGGTTTGATTTCTTTCCCCTTGCAGAAACTAAATCATAAGTGTATTAGAGGTTGAACACTCAAAAAAACCCCTGACTTGGCTTGTTGAGTGAGAGCTGTGCACTGACACTGAATTCCCAGCACTGTCTGTATGGATAATGTGTGTGAGAAGGGCCCGTTAATTGCAGGACTGACTCACAAGGGTATTTAAAACCTCTGCTCCACAGACTGCAGTGGCAACTGCGTACCAACATACTCTGCCAGATGTGGGCACATCTGGAACAAACACTATTCTCTGCACTATAACCCTATTCTTAAGCTTTTAGTCTTAACATAGTACTCCTGGCTGTTGAGGTGTTTGCATGGAATTTCCTTGATGCAGCCACAGCAGATGTCTGTGTTTCTGAAAGGGGGCTGCTGGGTATGTGCTGGCAGGACACTGGGTGAACCTCATTGCTTTCTAACTCACCCAGGCATTCCAGTTGCTTGCCACTGTAGTTTGGTCCACAAACAACAATAACAAAGTAAGTTGCCTGTGAGATCAGTGAGGTGGAAGTTCACAAGATGTGCCTCTTGTAGTACTGGAGCATGCAGCATCCACATCCAGGCTGTGGTGTAGCTTTAATGACCCTGCTGGTGCTGTCCCTGGAACTTGCCCAGCCACCAGCAAAAAGACAGCTGGAAATGGGGATTTTAAACTAAGATGCCAATGTGGTGAAAATGAAACAAGAAAGATTCTGGAGAATATATGGACCCTCAAACAAACACAGTTTTCATTTTGGTTTGAAACATGCTTTTCCAAAAGCTGTGAAATCAAAATAGTGGTTAATAGTTTATAACCCAAGATTTATACAACCTGATAAATCTTATTTGCAGTTTTTAAGGTCCTTTTCTCTGTTCCTATGTTCATTTTGCTTCCTGATTTCTTTCATTGGGCAAAAGAATGTGCTACAATTTGACCGGATCATGTTTCTCAGATGACTGAGCCATTATTATAAACAAATCCTCTTGTGTATAAACTAGTGAGTATCCTGTGGCAATGTCTGCAGAGTACATGTTTGGCTGGGTACAGCAGAATAGCTTGAAGATAATGATTTAACAGGTAACTTTTTCAAGTACTGCAGGTTCAATATAGAAAATAAAGTGGGATGCATAGGTTTTTCTATTTTGTGGTTAAAAGATCAGCAGTATTTTTCTTCTATTATTTGTTTACATACAGGGGTTTTTTTGGTTGTTGTATAAATTAAAAAATTCAATAAATGCCTGTTTCATTATGGTACTGTTTTTAACTTGGGAAGAAAAAAATCCCCAAACACAAATAAAACCATTAAAGCTGTATTTCATTTCAGGAAGAGCTGGTCTATCTGAGATGGCTGCTGTTTGAATACCTTTCAAAATGGAGTTATGTGGTGCAGTACATGGTGATTAGACAACAGCTAGAAAGTCAGCCACAGCAGAATCGCTCACTTTACTTGTTGGGGCAGCACAGCAGAATTTTGTTGATGTATCTAGCATGCAAAAACAAATAAACAGGCTAACCCACTCTTAGAAAACAATCCCGTATTTTTGCCAGCCTCCCAAGTTCATTATGCAACTTGTGCAATAGATTGTAACTTGAATACATATTAACTTTTTGTGCTTATTGACTTGATTTTGTAATGCTGCTGATGCAAGATAAAGAAAGTCAATAACTCTCTTAAGCTGAAAGAGGGATTCAGAATTTGAATGGAAGGGACCACAGCACTACCAGCCAAATATACTGTTGAAAAGTGAAAATTGAGTTAACACGGTATAATTAAGACTGAAAAGGGAAAAACAGAACCCATTTAACTAAAACAGCAAAGCTCTGAAAACATGTACAGCTCATTGCTTTAGATACAGATGCTCCAGAAAGCACTCTGGAATGTCAGGAGTTTTAGGACTAGGTTTGAACGAGTGAGATGACAACCGTGGCCCTTTTTAGCTTGTGCTGAGCAGCCAGGGTAGCACTTGTAATTATGGGCATAATTCAGTTAATCATTATCATCAGTTCACCATGTTAGACCTTACTCTGTCTTTTCCTTTTGACTAAGGCAGAAGTAAGAGAATTTGGAGCAGATAGAGTGCATGATAGATCTGGTCCTCAGTACTAGAGGATAACTTTGGAAAAATCAGGTACTGGACAAAGAAAATAAGTACCAATGTCAAACTTAAGATTTTGCTTTCTGTAAGCCATGCAAATGAGACAGTGGGTTTGGGATTTCTATTTTTTGGATTGTTTTTTTTTCTAATGTATATTGAGGTGGGATCAGTCCAGACCCCATTCAGCCCCTGGAAACCAACACTCTATATTAAACTCCTACTATTTTAAACCTACCATCTAAAATATGTATTGATTAAACAATTTAGAAAAGCACAGCTGCTTCTGGAGTGTCTGAGATCATGAATCAGTCTTCCACAGAAAGATCTGCAGCACTGAGCAAGAATCCCCTGATCTCTTGTACCATAAATGGTCACCTCAAGGCAGACCAGATGTGATGGGAAAAGGACATAGATGTGTATTTCTGACTATGGATAATGAGATTGATGAGCCAGAGAGGAGAGAGTTGCTCCTGCTGCTGTGCCCTGAGCTGGGAGTGCTGTGAGGCGCTTGCGTATGTCCAGTGTTTTAAGGAGTGGCAGGGAGGTGGGGATTGATTGATTTTGCAGAAAAAGAGAAGACTTGCCAGAGTGAAGAAGTAAACTGTTCTATGTCCTTCCTTTTCCTCTTCTTTGCTGTGTTTCTGATGAAGGTGTTTTTCTTTACCTGCTTTGGTCTTGCTTTACTGTTAGCATTAGGATTTTGCAGGTTTTGGAATTGAAACAGAGTTAGTACTTTAAAGACCATAAACAGCCTTCAACAGCTATTTTTTATTGCAGTTACATTCTTGCTCATTTTATGTTCTTCAGGCTTAAAGAATCTTGTATTTTCACTACACGGGGTGTGATTTTATGGGGTATATTTTTTCCCTGGCAGTTTGGAAAGTTTGCTTGCCATGGGATGTGTATAAGAAAACACGTTGAGAGCTGTACATAACTTAAAGACTTAACCTTTGTTGATACCATTCCTGGAAGATGACATTTCAAGTAAATACATAAATAATCCACCTCTCAGAGGAGTTGTTTCTGCAGTGAGGGTTGGGAGAGTGGGTGAGTAGTATCCAGAACTGTACTTCCAGCCAGGCAGAACCTCTCCCAGACTTTGTCAGAGTAATGCCTTTAGATAATGCTTGTAGTGAACCTTTCTTAAGAGTGCTGGGTGATCCAGCCAAGGAACTTTTCAACTAATCTAATTTATAAGTGTAGATCCTGACAATTTGGCATTTATTAGGAGAGCTTGCTGTAATACACTGGGAGGTACAGTCTGAAATATGAGATGTGTTTCAGGAAAAAATAGAAATTTGCATACATACTTAACATTTCAGGAACTGATGTTATCTCAACTGGCTCTGTTGGGGCAGAAGAATGTCCCAAGGTGCATGGTCAGCATGGACAGCATTTACCAGGTTTATTTATATAGACAGGGAGTGAAAATTCTCTTGCAATATCCCTTCTTTAAAACTAGGACTTTTCAACCCTTTTTGAGTCCTTTCCTAGGTAAGTTAGCCTGCCAAGGCTTTAAGAGTGTTTTGTGCCCAGGCATCCAAGGACTTTAGGACCAGGAAGAGCAAATGGGCATAATGAAGGAGAAGCAGGCTGTAGTGTCAAACCATACTGGTTTAGTGTCAGTACAGTCACACCAGTGTTAGATAGCACAGGTATGAAAGACAGAAAACACACCCCCTTGCATCCATCCAAGCACTTTGATTTCTTAGAAGGTCGTGGTAAAAAATACAGGACAGCAGACAGCTCTGCAGGGCAGTCAGGGATTTGACCTTGTGTATTCACAAATCACAGGCTGCTGTCATGTGGCTTTGTTTGACAGCTGTCTGTTCTGTCATGCTTCCAAACCCTGAATTTAGACATCTGAAATTGCTGTTGCACCCCTCTGCCCACCTGTGTAAATAACTTCTGTCATTCCCTTTTCCTCATTCTTCTCAATTGTTTTTGAAAAGTTAGTGTTGGGCTAACTTTATCTGCTTTCTGTGCCTTTTCTTAAGCATGAGGCTTATGTGTCCAGAATTTTGTTCTGTAATTGTAAGCTGTAGTTAAGTAACTTATATTGAAAAATACCTAGAAAACCAAGCACCATTTACAGGGATGCCAGAGATCATCTGAAAACATTAAATTATTTATAAATAATTCTTAAAAACTACTTGAAGAAAATTGATTCCTCCAGAGGATAATGTGGTGAAAACCTTCAGCTATTGCTTCCGCTGTGCTTTTCTTAAGTGGTAAGATGCTTCCAGCTCCTCTTGCACTTACCTTATTACTTGATAGCCTCCTTTTCATTCTTGCCTTGAAGTATCTCAGGTCCTTGAACTTGCCTCACTTCCAACACTTTTTTTGATTAAAGCAGAAATGTAAGGTGCTTTTTTTGTTCGTTCCCTTCACTTTGTGGCAAACAGATAAGCATTGAGGGATACTTTGCCCTGTCCCATTCTGTGAGTAAGCTGTAGGAATGCATTCCTGCTCCTGGTGCCGTGCTGGTCTGAGCTCCCTGCTGGTTGCAGTAGCCATTGATTCTGTTGCTCTGCTATTGACTCTGGCATGTGAAATCATCTGTCTGCTTGGGGTTAGGTGCTAACAGATCATGGGAAAGGACTACAAATCCTTGTCTGGTGAGAGATTCTGCTCGTGTTATCTCAATTTATGGTGCAAAAGGCATGACTTCAGGAAATAAATGCATGAACTCCACAATGTGCTCTGTGTCCAGGGCATAGCTTACAATGGGTTGAAGGTGGTGAGATTTTCTCTGCTGACACTTGGGCTGCTGGCTGTTTCCTTTATAGCAGTGCTACCTGTAAATGGCTTATATTCCAAACAGCACCAAAACCAGTCAGATAAACCAGACAGGGATGAAACAAAAGATTAGTATTTTGTTTAAAGCACGGAAGTCAGTCTGTGAAAGTAACATGAAAACAGGGTCTCTTTCCTTTGTTTACCCTTCTGCAAATGTTTACTTAGGAGCAATAAGAGTTAATTGTCAAACTTCACAATGTAGTCAGAAATTTTCTCATAAAATGTATAACAGACTCTGCCCAGATGGCAAATGCTGATATGTAAATCTAAAACATGAAAATTTCCATTGGGGGCCAGATGGTGGCTTAATGTGAATTGTTTAACATTTATGTTTATCTTATTAAAAGTGCCTTTATATGTCCAAACTAAGCCCTCAATGTGGTTGGAAGAGCATATCAGTAAATGAACAGAAAAATCCAGCCATCAGTACAAGGCACCTCCTGCTTACATGGATCATGGGAAAGCAAAGCATGTCATCTGTTGAGAGAAGTTGTTTCTCTGTCTTCAAAATTGTGAAGAAAATATTACAACCAAAATCAAATCACTACTTGTCTGCTTGGGAAAAATCTTAAACCCATGCCATTTTCTTCCAAGTTAAAACTGTTGGATGACAGTAATACACAAATTGAGTGCCAGAGTGTGTCTGCCATTGGCCTAGGCGTTGGTGTTGAGAGGGAAGGAGCAGAGCTGCAGGCGAGGGGAAGCACCACATCTGCGATCCCTCCTGGGCACTGGCCTGGCTCTTCCTGAGCGGCCTCTTGGCTCTGCCAAACCCAGCGTTTCCTCTAATGCAATCCAAGGAGTTGCACAACGGAGGAAAGAACAAGTGGGCGCTTGTGGAGGCTGTCACATGAGGCTGCTGCCTTTGCAGTAGATGTCTGATATTCAGGGAAGTGGTCAGCCTGCCTCTGAAGGGCAGCAGCCAGCTCTGGGTCAGATGAATCTTTCACAGGACTCTCGGTGCACATGTTCCAGTTTAGATGTCAGTCTGTGCTCCCTTGTCCCTCCAAATGAGCCTTTCTGAGAGCAGCACATCACATTAAGGCATCTAAAAACCGGCCAGTCGCTCTTGCACAGGAGAGAACACCTTTTATTAGCTTTAGTTTAAACACTCCAGATATCAAGGACATGGTTACTTTTGGGATACTTTCACTGCAGAAGGGGAAAATTACTTCAGTGATGAACCTAAAGCAGAATGCCTGGTTGTAGTGTCAAACCATACTGGTTTAGTGTCAGTACAGTCACACCAGTGTTAGGTAGCACAGGGAAATAAAGAGGAAGACTGGGGAGGCTAAAGGAACAAAATTGCAAAATGTTTGCTTTAGACTGCAGCGGTTTTTTTCAGAGTTCTTTGCCATTACCTCATGCTTGTGGTTGTGATTCATTCCTTAGTGAATCAGTGGTCAATGTTGACTCCATTAACTTTGACCTGAGGCTTTGGACTAATGACCAGAATATTTTTTTCCTTGAAAAGGGCAGTATTACTAAAAGCGTTGGCTGAAATTATAGATAAGTGTTAAGTGGCAGGTTAATATTTAAATCAGTGTGCTGTTAGATACTACATATCAGCATATTGACCAGAAGAACACTTCCTCCATGTAGCCCATTTATGTTAAGAGTAATCAATCGAATTGTTATTCAAAGTTAAGACTAATATTGCTGTATTTATGTACAGCTTTTCAAACAGAAAATAGGAGGGGTCTTCTCCAGTTATGTGGTGGTAACAAAAAGAAAGCAACCCATCCTTTTGGTTTTAACAACTATTAAAAAGTGCTCCCGACAAGCATTGCCCTCCAGGGTAGAGCGTGACACTGTTTGGCAAAGCTCAGCTCTTTGCCAGAGATAAGACACTGACCTAAATATGATCCCTTGAAAAATAGTGACAGGAGCCAATCAGTTTTGTCATGTTTGTCAAACAACAGCTCAAGATCCTGGTAATCCTGATAAGCATGCAAGCATATTCATTCAAAAAGGAATCTTGGTTGCTGAAGTGACTGTTACACACACAGAGGCAGTGGTGTACAGCCACAGCATTTTCTTTGGTCAGCTGGTGTCTTTGGAGACATCCCATCCCACAAAGGAGGCAGCACCCAAAGCTCCATACTTTGATAATAAATATTGCCAGTAGAATGGCTGAAAGATGTAATAGGTGGGTCTTACGTTTTTGTACTAATGCTACATGAATTTTCTTCTTAAGGAAAATATGTTTTGCCTTCTGTAGCTCTTTTTTTTGTTCACTTCTGTTTTTCATGATTCAACCTGACACTGAGCACCGGTTCTGATATTCTTGTGCTGCAATCTGTTGCAACTCATGAAGGAAAAAGCTCTGCTAATTCAGAGCTTTGTGCTTTATACACACACACGGACAAAAGAATCTTTTGAGTCACTTTTTTAATGGTGCTTTGTAAATGAATAATTCAGAAGTGAGCCCTAAAATCCAGATCCTGCAGTTTTATCCAGAACATATTGCAAATGCTCAGAGACTAGGAAACACTTTTGGATCTGCTGCAGAAGGAGACACTGAGCAGCTGGTAAACTACTGGCCCTTAATGAAGCTATACCATATTGCAGTGTCTCCAATTACTGCAGAACTTAATTAGTTCGTTTTACCCTGCCAATCTGGAAAGACCAAGCATTGTCTTGGGCAGCCACTGTAATAATTTCAGCTTCTTCATTGCTGGCCATTAAAGCTGAGTTTGGTCTCTCCCAGCAAGGTATATTAAATACGGTGTAGATTTGGAAGTGCCTGCATTGTATTTCACTAAGATATTTTTCCTAACTACCCATTTTTAGTAAAAATGCATTTTTTAGTTATTGGTAGAAGTCATTATTGCCACATGAAATGATGACACTGAATTGGTTTGTTCAGATGTGGACTTGGCCTAAAGCTTTTTTGCCATAGCTGTTGTACAGACGTGATCATTTTGAATCGCAACATGAGTTGGCATTGGAGTTACTTTGCTTCTCATTTGAAAATAACCTCTAGAGAGAAGGGAATGTTTTAATTTGATACGATGGCAAAAAATTGTATCTTGGGTGTAGAGCTGCTGAGTGAATCAGGAAGGTTCTGTTTAAATGAAATGCAGTGTTTGGTGTATTATTTGTAGTGTGTTAATCTGATAAGGATGCCCAACACTAAACATTATTTTCACCTGCTGCCCCAAAGGGTAATTTTAAACACAATGAAACATGATGTAAAATCAAAAACTTCCAGACACCAGCTAAATGGTTGGCATTTACCCATCTGAGAAATGTAGCTACCAAGTATTAAAATTCTGTATCAGCAGGCATACAAATTGATAAATTTTGAGTGTTAGGTTTTCTTTATAGAAAAAAATACTCTAGACTTCAGCCCTAAAAATACTGACTATTTGAACAGTAAAAACTAAAACAAAAGAATCCACTAACCCCCTTGCCCTCCCCCAAATAAAAAAACTCTGATGCAATAAATTAAAAGTAATTGCAGCCAAAGCAAATAGTATTTTTTCCTAATAGCAGAATTTCATTTGTCTCCTGAAACACTACAGGTGCAGGGGTAGCTGATTTCCAAGAAATCAAGAAGTCATTGTTAGCTGTCTGGTGATAGTGGACTCTGTGATGAGCCAGGCGTCAACTGAGTAACAGTATTTGAAACCTTGCAGCCACTGTTTATACTCAGCTGCTCCAAACCAGCGACGTTTAGAGCATCAGCACAGACTTAGCTTTAAATTACAATTTTTACTAATAGTCTTAGTAATTGTCTTTAGTGGTAGTGATGTTACGTCACTTGGTGTCTTTGAAACCAGATTCTCTTCCAGCTCTGAAGCTCTGTTCTGCTGATCTTTTAGATTAATACCAGAATGGAACATTAATATTACAAAATACATTTTGCAGTATGACTACTATAGTTACTTCAGGAAGCCTCCAGCATGTTTTTAGTCAGCTTTTGCAGTTTTACAAGAATATGTGGGAAAAAAATTACATGGTCAAACTTGTCAATTTCTCTCTTTTCTCCTAAAAATTACTTTCTTTGTGGCAAATTCATTCTGTATCTTCATATTTTCTATGAGACAAGTTGAAAAAGAAGAATATATTTATCCTCTGGCTAGTTCCTGTATTACCTTACCAACTGTAATAAATTCTTGGTTTGTGTGGGCCACAGAAATCAAACCACCAGATCACACACTTCAGAAAGGTCATAGAGAGCCATATTTTATTTTGGTAATTTTGTAGGATTAAGAGAATAAGCTTCAGTTACACAAGTCTATCCATTTGACACAGAGATTTAAAGCTTTGCTGTTGTTCTAAACTAGTTGTGCTGGGGAGAACTTGCTTTAAAAAAGCATTTCTGTTGCAGGACATGAACTTGATCGACATCCTTTGGAGGCAAGATATAGACCTTGGGGCAGGACGAGAAGTTTTTGATTCTAGTCAGCGACAGAAGGAGTATGAACTCGAGAAACAGAAGAAACTTGAAAAGGAAAGACAGGAACAGCTCCAAAAAGAGCAGGAGAAAGCCTTGCTGGCTCAGCTGGAGTTAGACGAAGAGACAGGTGAATTTGTTCCTGTGCAGCCAGCTCAGTACGTTCAGTCAGAAGATACTGAACCACCTGCTGTTTTCTCACAGGTAAACTCCAGTGTTTTGAGTGTGCTTAACCGTTTTTCCATTCACAGGAAGGCATAACACTAGTGGCTGCCTAAAATGAATCTGCATGTGTTGCTGTAATGGAAGATCTTCAGTTACTCAAAGATGCAGTGACCTTTTTTCATAACTTTCCTATTTAGACCACAGAGCCTTCAAAACCAGAAGCAGAGGCCTTGTCCTTTGATGACTGCATGCAGCTCTTGGCAGAAGCATTCCCATTTATAGATGAGCATGAGGTAAAAATGCACAACCCAGTGGTTTCATGGGTGCTCTTCCATGGGGGCAGTCTCGTGTCTTCTCTGGCTAAGATTTGTCTTCAGCATAAGACTGATTTGTGATCTGAGTTTTTTCCTCAAGCTGGCTCCATCTTGCATTAAGCAGTGAGTAGGCTTGAGCCTATTTGTATATTATTCCATTATTTACAAAAAAATTGCTTTTCTTAAGAAACACCTATCTGTTTGCTCTGCAGAAAGGGTAGAACTCCAAAAAGTAGATTTTTGCTTTGGAAAATGCACATACGGTTTTTTGAGTGGGTATTTTTTTGGTTATCATAGTTCTGTTCAGCTTTTAAATTTTTTGTTTAAACCCTTCAGGATTCTTCAGCTGCATTTCAGTCACTGGTTCCTGCTCAGGTTAATAGCAATCCAGCCTTCGTTTCCTCTGATCAAACTCAGCCACCTGAATCCCCAGATCTAGTTCCACCCACTGATGCAGAGAATATGCAGAACATAGAGCAAGTTTGGGAAGAATTATTGTCCCTTCCAGAGTTACAGGTTAGTATGATAAACACCTGAGAAACAAAGCATATTTTTGGAGGACTGTAGTATTTTGGAGAAGGCAGTACAATAGGATCTGAACAGATGGTGATTATTATGGCTTCTACACCTGTAGGGTGCTTATAACTCAATGTAAGCTTTAATTTTTTCAAAAAGAATATTTTGAAAAACACGTAGAAAGAAGGAAATGAGTTGTTTATGGATAAGCCTTAATGAAACACTTCTCAGTCTGAACTTCCTCATGTTTAGCAAGTCACTTTGCCTCTGTGTGCAACTTGTTACAGCATGATCTTGGTTAAAATTCAGCTGCTCAAAAATGGACACTTCTGAGTCATGGATCTACAACAGGAATTGTTTTCACATGTGTTATTGTAAATGTTGAGGAGGCTTTTTGGCAGTGTCTGATTGTGTGAATATGATTACTTTTGCATTCAGCTTTTATCTAAGGAAAAGACTTTTTAAAGGTGATAGTAGAATATATATTTAGATACACAAAAGAGTCAGGTATATTTATATAAAAGCCATTTATATATTCAGTAAGAACAATTTGCATAATGTAGATGAACTGGATATTTCAAAGGAACAAAAAATCACTTTGCTAATAAGAGATTATGTAGGGATTTTTATCCTATGCTTATATTTCCCTTATAATTGACTAAATATTGAATAAATGTATTTTCAGAGATATTACTGTAGATTGTCGTCATGCTTTCCAACATGCCGCTGCTCTACTTCATGCTGTTAATACAAGAGATGATTGCTCAGTGGAGTGCCCATAAATCTGAACCATATTTCAAAAAAATAAAGTGGAAATTTGCAGGAGTGGAGTTTTTCCTCCCACTCCAGCTTTTCCCTTCATCTTTTTATATTTTTTGTATTTTTCTAGTTTTCTAACCTTATTACTGCGTTAGGCTTAAAGGCCCCACATAAGTAACAAGGGCAGTTGGCCGTGAGGAGGCAGCAGTGATGGTGAAAATACATTAGGAAACCAAACCAAAATAATCTATTGCAGTAATTCTGAATAGTAATTGAATAATTTTCTGGAAAAAATAAAATTAAAATGAGGGCACTGCCTTTTACATATTATGTTTAGAGAAATAGAAAATTAGAGGTCTCACATTCAAAATCTTAGCTTAAGCCTTGAACAACCTCTGGTTAAATCATCAGTGTGTTGACCCTTTTTAAGAGAAACAGAAGAATTTTGGTAAATTACCTAATCCCTGGGGGACAGTAGGCCTGCTTATTTCAGCTTCAGTTCAGTAACTGCCATCCCATTGGAAAGTTGTTCTTGTAGCCAGTGAAAGCCCATCAATGGAGCAGCCTGATGCTCACACTGGTGTTAGCCAGCAGAGCCAGCTGGTGTTTGCCAGGCTCCATGTTAGCACTCTTCTTACTTCACCAAGAATTACACTGCTCTGTGCTGAACAGCTCCTTCGTCCGGTAAATCCTAGAAGAATCTTAGTGTTGAGGAACTACGATGTGAAATTATTAGTGCTGGAAGTAATTGTTTGATATAAATGCTCATTAAGTCTTATTCAGCAATTTTATATTTCTGTACTCATGCCATTTTTAGCAGTGGTGCTCGTGAGAAGTTCAGACCTGGCAGCTCCAGGATCCCCACTAGCAATTACCAGAACAGGAGGGCTCCGTGCAGTTTCCATAACACATTGGAATGGGTGTGCTCAGCATCTTGCTGTGAGCTTGAGAGGCTCTGCTCTCTTACTCTGAACAGCTTTGTCTAGAACAAGTTGTGCTGTGCTCTTGCTTTGGTATCTGTCATCTTCCTCAATTGCGTCTCCATAGTACCACTGTGCAGTAGTCATCTACATGACAGCAGTGTTACAAAACCCCTTTATATCCATGTTGATTGCTATTTAATGCTTGTGGGTTGTAGAAAAGGGTTCTCAATTGGAGATGTGTTGCTCAACTTGTCCCTTGCATTTCCCATCCAGTGCCTGAACATCGAAAATGATAATCTGGCTGAGGTGAGCACAGTCACGAGCCCTGAAGCCAAGCCAGCAGAGATGCACAACAGCTACAATTACTGCAGCTCATTACCCATGCTGAAAAAGGACGCTAACTGCAGTCCAGATTTCCTGGATGGGATGGAAGGCCCCTTCTCGGGCATCTTGCCACCAGAAGACAGCAGCCAGCTGAGTGTGAACTCTTTAAATGACACATCCCCTTCAAACCCTGATTTCTGCGAGGATTTCTACACCACCTTTATTGATACAAAGGCAAATGGTGATGCAGCAGCAACGAACACTATCAGTCAATCCCTGGCAGGGATTCTAAGTGAACCTATTGACCTTTCTGACTTTGCACTGTGTAAAGCTTTTAATGGCACCCACTCAGGGACCAGGGCAGAATGTAACGATTCTGACTCTGGGATTTCACTGAATGCAAGTTCCAGTGTAGCATCGCCGGAACACTCTGTGGAATCATCTGCCTATGCAGATAAGACTTTGGGTTGCAGCGATTCTGAAATGGAAGACACAGATAGTGCTCCTGGAAGTCTGCTGCAGAGCAGTGCTGGTGTGTACTCTTTGCACCTCCAGGATCCAGTGTTTTCTTCCTTAGGGCCAAGCACTCAAACACCAAGTTTGCCGTGTATGACCACACCAAAGAAAGAAGCCCCTCCTGCTCCCGGCCCACCCAAAGCTCCCTTCACAAAAGATAAACCTCCAGGCCGCCTTGAAGCACATCTCACAAGAGATGAGCAGAGAGCAAGAGCTCTGCAGATCCCTTTTCCTGTTGAAAAGATCATCAATCTGCCTGTTGCGGACTTCAGTGAAATGATGTCTAAGGAGCAGTTCAGTGAGGCCCAGCTTACACTTATTCGAGATATACGCAGGAGAGGCAAGAACAAAGTGGCTGCTCAAAATTGCCGCAAAAGAAAACTGGAAAATATAGTAGAACTGGAGCATGATTTGAGTAACCTAAAAGATGAGAAAGAGAAATTGCTTAAGGAAAAAGGAGAGCACGACAGGAGCCTTCATCAAATGAAAAAGCAATTCACCAGCTTGTACCTCGAGGTCTTCAGCATGCTGCGGGATGAAGACGGAAAGCCTTACTCTCCCAGTGAATATTCACTGCAGCAAACTAGAGATGGCAATGTCTTTCTTGTTCCTAAGAGCAGGAATTCAGGGACTAAACTTTGAAGGGCAGTACAGCTGGCTACTGTTCTGAGTTACTATTTTTGTATTGTTATCATGATAGTTTTTACTGTGAGGTGGAATGCAGAATTAAGTAATATTTGTCAAGTAAGTCTATGCAATGATAATTTTAAAGTTGTTAATTAGTTTATGGAAGATGCAGGTTGAAAATCACATATTGTGGATGGGCATATACAAAATTTTTAATCTGACTTTTATAACAGACATTTCCTTCTTATAGCACCACTTTGACTAGTTTCCATATATATGTAAATATTTAAATATGTCATATTTATATACTGTTCCTATCTATTGTTATATTCATAGATTTATTTGATATATATAAAAATGATTTTAGCCTTCTAAATATAATTTCTTGCAAGACAACCAGGATGGCTTCTGATATTTTTTATAAATATGCAATAGTGTTCCCTGTTTTTATTACACATTTATACTCGCTTTATATTTAATATATTAATTTAGTATAAAAGTTGACAGTGTTTTATTTTGCTTTATCAGCTCATTAAACTTCTTCAACTCTACTTCATACACATTCATGCACATTCATGTGTATGAGAAGAGAAATCCTTGTTAGTCTTCCAAGACTAAGTCTTCATTTACCAGATCTGTACAATAACCAATCACACAGCAGAGTCAGCATTACTAATGCTTCTTTCAGCTTCATTTCAATAACCTTTGGAAAGGCCATGTAACAAAGTTTCAACTTTACGCTAGGCTTTATTTCTTATTTTCCTTCTTGAACACTATGTAAATTCATGAGATCTTCTCTCCAAAGGCATTTAAAATCTGTTAAAGCATTGTCAGCATTATGCCTTTTTTCAGCTCAAGTTTCTGTAGGCTTTTGAGCAGTTCTCCTAGAAATACACTACTTGCCTCTGACTTCAATCACTGAGCATCACTGCTGTTACTGTGGTGATTATGGAAAACTGCATTGTCGCAGCCAGCCACCTGCCCTGTTTGGAATCTCTGCTCAGTGAATTGAGAAGCTTTGTGGAGTTTAAATTATGGTTTACAAAAGAATAAAAAATGGGCAAATAAATAGCATTGGTTTGTTTAACTACCTGAAGGAACTCATTGCACTTGATCATTTTGGGTTTTTTTCAATACAGAAAATGCATAATTTATAATACATGTTGATCTGAACATTAAAAACTGTATCTTATTCCCTGTGAAAGTTCTAAAAGGCATGTTTTATCTGAAGTGAATATTTTGTTGCCACTGATGATCTATATAATTCTAGGAATTTATCTATTGCAATATTACGCATAATGTCATTTAGGTATATATATAAAAAAAGGTTTTTTGCAACACCTTATGGTACAAATTTCTAAAATAAGGAAATGGAGATGCTGAGAAAGGGTAGAATAGGACCCACAAAGATGGTTTAATAATACAGTAGGAGAAAGGGTTTAAAGAGGGATATCAGGTTAGAAATCCAGCCTTCCATTAGCTCATTATTCACAAAGAGTAATGTTAAGTAAAATGATACAGGTTGCTGCTGAAGTCAGTCTTGATAATTTTATTCCCAAACTTTTTAACTATGCTGGAGTTGCATGTCAATCAGAAAGCATCTCAGCTGGCTATGAAAGCTAAAAGAACAATTTTACATCATCCAAATTCCACATACTACTTTTTCTGAAGCTTTTGAATGTCCTCAAAAAAATCCCCTGTGCATTTAGGAAGCAGAGAAAGTATTGTTGTGTCACTGGATGCTGTGAAAGTACTCCCATTTCCAGCTGGTCTGTGCTGCTTGCTGCTTTCACGCAACACTCCAGTGACCGCAAGCCTTCTCACCTGAACAGCAGTGATTAGTTTGGAGCCTACAATGACGTAGGTACGGGTTCTGGTTTTCCCCAGATGCACTAAATCACAGATTATCTGTTACTCTTTGGCTGGCTTCAGTCGGTAACTTCACAGTCAGCTTATGGTTTTATTACCCCACAACCTTTGCCACCTTGTCTCCAGCTTCCTGTGAACTCAGTTATCAGTTCTGAATAGCAGAGGCCTGCCTGGCACCAGGTGCTAACACTCCCCTACATACCCTCCCTGCCCCTCTGCAATGCAGCCTCGGCAAAGCTGGGGGAGGAAAAGCAGAGCAGGAACAGCTGCACCACGAAGGCAGGTTTGTTCCAGGGCACTGTAACACCAGGAACCATGATCCTATTGACTGCATCCTCTTTAAAAGGCAGGGGTACTGACAAGTGCAAGGACCAGAAGGAAGTCTTTGGTACTTAAACCTGGGACTAGTGGATGTTCCAGCCCTACCCACCTCAAGAGAAAAGGGTTTTATGAGGCCTCTCATACAGTTACTTGCTGCCAACTTTCAAGTGAGGCTCTGCCCCCACAAAATGTCCGTGTCTGACAGTGCAAATACAGTGGAGTCATGACAAAATGTCAGCTCAGATTTCCAGCATCCCTTGAGTGCTAGGAACCGTGCCTGTTGCATCAAGTACTAACATCTGTGCTTTTGCAGAAGACAGTGGGAAATGCAGATCTAGGTTATCCAGCTTGCATCTTGAGGCTGCTTACCTTGGTGATACTGACCTTCCTTGTTAGCTGTGTGCCAGGCCATGCCTGTGCCCTGTCCTTGACAGACTCCGAATGCAGAAACACTCCTCAGCTTGGAGCAAATGGTCAGCAACAATGGTTGAAAACCTGGAGGCTCGATTTAATGGGCTCTATTTTCTCTAGATAATTTACCTGGTGCCCAGCTGTCCTAAAACCAAAGCTAGTGCAGCAGCAGAGGCTGTTTTTCCTTGTGATGCTGTTAAAATGTGCCTCCCAGCTTTGCCACCAGCACTGCTCAGGAAGGAAAACCCCCACAACCATCCCCAAGCCTGGGCAGGCACTGGAGGAATGCAAGACACTGCTGCCATTTAAAGCAAGAGGACTAATCCATACTTGAGGATGGCAATTTTGGAGCACAGGCATCAAGGAGAAAGCACACCCAGCCACAGCCCTGGACAGTAAACACTGATACACAGTAACTCTGCAACACAGGCAGGGCTGATGGCAAAGCACAGGAGCACCTAAAGAGCTCCTGGGTTCCCCTTGCCATTAACTATGCTATCAAATGTCTGTCAGAGAAAATTCTCTCTACAGCTGCAATATAAATACTTTGAATTACAAATTGGCTATAAAACAGACATCTCATCAAACTCCTTAATTTGTTCACTAATGGGAAAGCCAAAGGCAGACAGCATCGTTATAGCGTTTGCAGGGACTGACTGTATTTGTACCATCCATTTGTCTGAAACATAATACAAAGATACTTCCTCCATTACCAAAACAAGAGTGCAACAACAAAAAACCTGCAGTTAACACAGCAGCCTCGTTTGAATTTCACCAGGTGAACAGTCTAAAGTAACTTGGTCTGTGACTTGCATTCAATTTAAACCAGTGTTCTTCACATCATCAACACAGTGCATGCTGTTCTTGCATCAAAACCCCCAACATCATTAAGGAAAAAAAAATTCCACATTACTCATATATGTAAGAAATCAGATTGCAAACGATAACCTTCATTTTATTATTATTATTACTGAGGTACAGAGTATGTTCCCAAACCTGAGTAACTAGTGACATTGCCAAGTCTAAAGCATCACAATGCTGATCTCATACACTGACAAGCTACCAAATGGAGACCATTTGTTTCTTCACCAAAACATTCAGTTTTAAAACTATTAAGAGCAAAGCTGAAAAGCTGGGCTGAACCAAGGGTTTTTGGCTTGCAGTCCCAAGTTGGAAAGATGATCCTGTAAGAAAATGTGTTGCCATAATTCAAGACCACTATGTCTTCTTCACAGTAGTAAAAAAAGGTGATGCCAATGCATTTTAGATTGCAAGTCATTTGACAATATACACTTTATTCTGATACAAAATTGAAATATTTTAACAAAATTCAATCCATTATGGACTATACTGAAATTTTAAATTTCCATGCTATTTTAACTTGTTTAACCACAAGTTCTAAGACGTCAGCACACTAGCACCATTGCTCTTGAAGTCTTTGCCAGTTATTACACCATTTTATTCTGTTTCCAGTCTTGCGAAATTTGCGAAATTATCTTCTACATGAAGGCCATTTTTTCTTCTATGGAGATACTTGGATTACTTTAGTTCAGGAAAAAGCTAACAGAGAGAGATGTCAACCTGTAGCACCCACAGCAGAAAAAGAACCATCCATCAGATATGTGAATTTCAGTGATACTCAAGATCTTACATGCTCCACACAATTTAAGATACACACACTTGTCAGAGACCACAGACTGATTTGTGACTATTCCACCTCAGTGCAGACAGTACATGAAAACATGTTAAATGTCTTAAACACGGGAACCAAAGACAGCACGTCAGTACATCACACAATCAATGCTTGAAAAGACTAGGAACCTTAACTATTGAAAGGATATTGAAGTTAGGATGCTATGTTTAATTTCATTTTTCTGTAATAGCATAGTTACCTCCATCAATCTGGGCTGCTTTTGGGGGAACCCCCTTCTCTACCTGGAAGTACCGTTTTTGTTACCAAGTAAATTTCTGTACAGCTGCAGCTTAGGGATCAATGCTTTGTTAGCTTTGCACCTTTACATTCCAATCTCCATTTAAAGCTGCTATTTTCAATAGAAGCCAGTAAACAAAAGCATGGCCATGAAACAGTCTTAACTCTTAAAAGTGTCTCTTGGATGGAAATAAAATGACCAAGTACTCCCTTAAGAAAGTGGTCATTTTGGTCAAAGTTACTTCTGAACTAATTTGGCTAATAAATAAGTGAATTTAAGCAAATTCATCTAACAAATCAAAGTGTGAAAATAATTCTAACAGTGATTATCTATTTCTGTATGTGGTGCAAAAAGACCTGTCCAGAGCACAAGTCTGCAGCAACATGGAATTCTCTTATGTTAAGGAAAGGTAGAGCTTTGCTCTATACACAGGCCTAGTGCCAAGGCAAACTATGAAGTTCTTGTTAAAAATTAATTTCAAAGCATTTTCAAAATTTCACTGTTGAAAAAATCCAAAGACCACCATGAGTGCAAGAGCATTTGGCCTCACCTGAGGGGCAAGGCTGTTCCCCAGTACCTGTTGCCGCACAGATGCCTGTGGGAGCTCTGCCAAGCAGAGCAGAAGCAGTGTTCCCACTTCTAGGTCTAAGAAAGCAAGCTTGTCACCTCAGCCACAAACTGGCACATTGCACTAAGGCAATGTGACTGTACTGCTACAGTTTCAGATTTTGGCTCAACCTTGGCTAAGCACAAACTTGTCTCAGTACTTTTTAAAAAATATATGCAGTTGTGAGATTTTCAATTAAGGAGCTTCTGATTTTACGAAAAGTCTCTGTGTATTACTTCTAAATTACATTTGACTGTATATTACAAAGTCAGAAATTATTTTCCGCGAGTCTACAGGCAGCAGGTAAAAAGTTTAAATACTTGAATCAGTTTGTGAATATGCCTCTGCCTCTGATTAAGCAGGTTCCATTTGACTACTTTCAGAGCAACTGTATGACCAACACCAAAATAGAAACTGACTTCCTAAGAATGCATGGGGGCTCAGAAATGCATTGGGAAGTTTAAATAGATGCTGAAGTACTTTATAAAACGACCTGTAACAATCAAAGATGCAGAAAATGAAATAATACATGTTCCAAGACTTCATACATGCTCCAGTCTGTGTAAAATCAAGATTCCACAAATTCTTACTGCCTTTCAATTTGTCTGTAGAAATGCCATTGTGATTCCACTTGGGTATCATGTGACAGTATTGCCTCAACTACCCTGCCCGAAAGCAGCCAGAATCTGAAAGGGCGCTCTTTGATTTGTACAGGTAAATATAACATCACCTGGTAAGGCAAGGTCCACTACCTAGGAGGAAAATTCCAGCCTGCACCAATGCCAAGCTCCCTCCCAGAATGGGTGCAGCAGCATCAAGTCACACACTGCTGAGAACTGAAGCAGCACTTCAGTGTCACTGCCTTTCTGGGCTTCTCTGGGGCACTTCTTTCCACAACAAGGCACAGAACAATCTCCTCCCTCCCCTCACCCCAGCAGACTCCCCAGTAACCAAAACACATTATTTCAAAACATCAATTTGTCTTCTTCATCTCACACACGAAGCAATTTTTTATCTGCCAGGAACAGAAGATTCTTGAACAGGGATTGTGCCAGCAAGCAGCCCTCATCCAGAACAGGAAACACTGGATGACATAGACTGGAATATTTGCTGCTCGGTACTTATGGCTTGCCTTGTTATTAAAAGGCTGTCAAAAGAAAGCCTAGAAAGGATTAAGGGTTAAACACATTTTACTATACACTACAAATCTTACCCAGTCAGAAACCTTCATTTGAAGAGGATGTGCAAGACATTCCCCATTTTGTCAAGCAGCAGCTTCTCATTCAACCTGAAAATTAAAGAAATTACTCTTACCTTGTTTAAAAACCTCCCACCACTCTTCATAATTCATGAAAAATTTTAAAGGCAAACCTTACCTATGCTCATTGCCCTTCCTTTCAGGTCTAAATGCTAGACCTATTGATTTTGAGTCAACTCAAGTAGCTATCACTCAAGGAGGTTCCAAAAGGTGAAGAACTCTTGCTAGACTTTCTTCGATATTTCAGCTGTGATAAGCAGATTTAACTAGCCTTGGGAAAGCTGCTCACTATCAGCACAGTATCTTATTCCTTCACTTTTCTGGAAGTTGAAGCTGTTGCTCCTGCTGCCTTGTCATTCTTTAATTAGGCTGACTTCTCCATACTCAATAGGCTGCTGAAGTCCTGTCTTACGAGTCTCCTTAGCAATGTATGGATCAAAGAAGGACATCCTAGGTTCTGTAAAGCTGGCGGATCACTGTCCTCATGGCTTACACTTTTCCACATCACAAACAACAGCTAAGCTACCCCACCCACCTAAAAACCGGTCACTTACATCCATCTCTTAAAAGGTTGCATACAGATCTTGTTCATAAAGTTTATTATGACACTATTTTTCAAAGTTAACATTGTAGTCACAGTACAGCTACAAGAGGCCCTGTTAAAAAGAACACTGTCAATACATTCTAGAAGAATTTAGAAATACCAGATCAATTGTCAGAAGGGACATCAACCCCATCCTCCAGTTGCCCCTGCAATCAGATGCAGGCCCCAGGTTCAAGTCTACACATCTTCTAGCATAGTACGGTACAAAGCAAGTCGGTAGTTGGGTGTCTCACTCCCTAGTGAGTTGTGGTTTAGTTCCCCATGTTTCCAAACTCCAAATGGGTTGTTTAAAAAATGCCTTTATTGAAGTACAGCCTCCCTCCCACCCCAAGCCCAAATGAACACGTACAACAACAGAAGCGTTCACTAAACCACCAATTCTTGCTTTAACTTTTGAGATCTTTCAGAACTCCACAGACAAGAATAAGCAGACTTTGAAATCCATTTTGGAGGCTACCATCTTGACACTGGTTCCTTGTTTTAGCATACTGCAGTCTAAATACACTCCAATAACAGCGTTTAAATAACATGTTTAATTTTTTTCAAACAACACACTTATTTTTCTACCACTTCTTAAAAATTATAATTCATTATTAATAAGACTGATTATGCCTTGAGCCATTTCATACATCTTTGCAGATTCATTCCTACACTGGAATTGCATTTACCTTATACTGCACATTGACCCAGAAGTGAAACAGGTGTGAATAATTCCAGTACATATTGCCAAGTGTCTGAGTATTTCTTTTATTGACTGGGTCCCTACTCTTCTGAGTCTGAATTGACAGCAAGCACTGGCCTGGCAATAATCAAGAGAATTCACATCAGATGAGGATAGGACAGACTGCAGTGCCTTAATTTGGAGGTCAGAAGTGAGAATGAAGTACAATTTCTAGCCACATGTACTGGTCAGATTTTCTACTCCACTGCACCAAATCCAGTTGTAGCACACTCTGTTCTACCTGTGGGAACTCGGGACGGTACCACTCTACATTGTGGAAGTGTTTCTGGTCAGTAAAATACAACTAAATCATGTTTTAGCTTTGAGCTCTCAGCTGAGCACACACATCTGCCAGGGAAACAGCTCAAGAACTCTACAACTTAAGAGCCCATGGGGAATGGGCTTTTGGAACGCATTACCTGGGACTGTCAGTGATTACACCTGCGCTACCCTTGGCTCCCAGTCAGAAGAATGTGTCCAGAAAATTGCCTAGGGTGCATGCAAGAAAGTATATAGCCATTAAATTATTGGGGAACATACCTATTACTCTCACTATGACACCTCATTTAATTGAAACAGTGCAGTCTGGTGTGAGGGAGAAGGAAATGAGGACAAAGGGGATGAAAATTCCAAGCCACCCTCCCCGAAGTATAGTTTTATTGAAACAGAATCATTGTATATCCCAAGGAAACAGGCACTTGATTCCCCCCACCTTAACTTCTCGGGAATTACAATAAATATAAAGGTAAAAACCAAATTTCTTTTTCTCTTCACCCGAGACTTAAACAACTTCAGTTATCCCTTATGCATCTCAAATGAGACGGGAGACAGCTTTCATGTGTCTAAAGTTGGTCTTGTTAAAATATTTATCATGCCTTATTTTCTTGAAGCGCTAGTACTAATACAGAACTACAAATTAAAAAATATGCACAAACCAAAATGTAATTTGAAATTTTCATTAAGGTAAAGCTTAGTTCTATGATTCACAAACACTAATTTGAGTAACTCAATCCTAGTTATACATCTAAACAAACTATTATGCAACATACAGATGTTTTCCCTCTGTATGCCTATGTAACTCATGTCAATGACAGTTACGTATATACACTGAGACTAGACCTCTTAAGACTGCAAATCAATAGGTGTTTCTATTGTTAACTTTAAATTAATACAAAATAGTAATTGAGAAATGCATTTATCTTCTCTATTAACTAACAAGGAAACACCCTAAACTACATTTCATTTCTGTTATAGAGTTCTCTGTACTAAATGTGGAAAAACTGAACTACACAAATATTGAAAAGTTAAAAATTCATTGATTTGTTTATTCCTGGTACCACTACCACAATTTACAGGGCAATATACCTGATGTAATGGGAAAATAAAAAGAAAAAAGAAAGACAAAGCTACAACAGAGAAAGACCTCAGGAATGTACATCTAATCGACACTACATTGCATGAATCAATAGCTGCACTTTTTGCAAACTGTGGCTATGACAGTCCTGATCAAGAAGGGTTTCCTGTTTAAGCTGCAGTAACTTTTCTGACTATGGATCATCGTTCCTTCTGTGGCAGATTTTACAGTTCCTCTAATTCATTTGGGACGACTGTCTCAAAGTAACCTGCAGCTTTCCTGACAACTCCTCGCTCTCTCTCCTGCTAAGAACTGTAGCCTGTTGAATACAGGATAAGAAAATTATTACTCTCAGTGAACAGTTGTACATTATTAATCATCATTATAAATATGCATTACACCTACCCTTTTTCTGGTAGCATTTTTAGAATCTTCTACCACCATAGCCCCCACTTCCACTTCCAGATCCATAACCACCTAAAAAAAACAGTGTGTATACTGAAACACATGAACAACAAGGGATTTTAACACAAAAAATATTTCCTGTACAAAATCATACTTACCACCATAGGGACTGCCTGAACTTCTGCCACCAAAGCTGCCACCACCTTTCATGGGACCATAGTTAGACTGCTGTTGTCCACTGTAATTGCCAAAATCATTGTAGTTTCCACTTCCACCATAATTACCTGAAACAAATAATTTACAAAGCCGTGTTTGTTCAACACTTAGGACATGAAGCTCACCAAATTCTGACATCCAATGCAAAAATAAATTCTAGTGGTTTAGAACAACTTAAAATGAAGTTCATCTATTTTGATGCTACCTCTATACAAAATGCACAAGTAATGGAAGACCCTTCATATTTTTACTACCAGAAATTGGTATTTTATCGAAGAGGAAACACATGACCTTATAAGCACATCTGAGTAGGCAACTTGATGTTAACCCAATAGGCCAAATTAAGGCCCCTAAAATCAGAAAACCATGAGTTTCACCATCATTCTTCTACTGCACAACTTTGCATGTATGACAATAATGTAAATTACAATTTATTTGCTCAAAATCATACAACTGTAATGGACATGCTGCATATATAGATCAGAAGGCATAGTCAGATATACAGCAGGTTTTGCAGCTTAACTCCCCAAATAAACAATAAAAAAAGCTTATAAAAATCCATATTTATAGTCCTCACAAAGGAGGATGTGATCTACATGTTGTGAACAATCCAAGGACAACATCTTACTTGAAATGGTCAAAACTATTAAAATTCTTGTGCTCTGCCTCTATGCACAGATTTATGGCCAAAGTTTTTTGAAAAATACATTGCTGGCAAAACAGCACTGTAGTTTATCAAAGCTGATCCACATGGAAAAGAACTTTCCTTATGCAACATGGCCTTCTACATTAAAACCTACACATACAACTCATTTTCTGCATTACTGTATTTCAGGCATTATGAAATGAAACCTGAGAACCACGGATGTCAAATTAAAGCTGGAATCTTACCACCACCAAAATTTCCTCCTTCATTGTAGCCATCATATCCTCCTCCTCCACCTCCATATCCACCACCTGGGTTTCCATATCCTGGTCCTCCACCACCACCGTAACCTCCTCTGCTGCCATAGCCAGGACCACCTCCATAGTTGCCACCTTTGAAAAAAAAAAAGAGAGTCAAACTTAACACACCAAAGCTAAATACTGCTAAAGAAAGATCCATTTAACAAAACAACCCAAACCAACACACTTGCACAATAAAAACATCCCACAGCACTTTCTCTGTATTATATTCACTGTGGTTGCATAATTTATCTGAACTATTTAATTGAAAAAAACCCCATGTTTATAAAATCAGGACCTAAGTATTTAATTACGTGCTACCTCCCTCATCCCTTTTTGCCTTTTGGTAATTGCGTTTTTTAGCCTTTTGGTAATTGCTGCTTTTCAGATGCATTTTGGATACTCATCCTAACCACTTCACGAAAAAGATAATACTGAACTACTAGAAGAAGTCTTAGAAGTTGACTGTAAACAGTTGTTTACTGCTTTATTCAGTTTCAGCCATCTCAACTGACGTCAGAATCTTCATTTAGTTCTCAATAATAAACAGCTCCCTCATGATCGTGTGATATGAGATTTTTTTAAAAGGTAAATACAGATGCGTATTTTTTCCACCCATCATTTTTTGGGGAGACCAAAAAAATGTTAACTCTTCACAGCTCTACAATGCAGACATTTCCTTTTCATTTCTGTTATTATCACATTATCACCAAAACAGACTTCGCTTCCAAGGTGAAGGCCAAGACTTACAGCTGGTTCTAACATTGGGGGAAAAGGAAGTGAACAATACACTTACCATCACCAAATCCATTGTATCCGTCACCACCCCCAAAGCTTCCTCTGCTCCCACCACCGCCACCACCACCCCCATAGCCTCCTAGAACACAAAACAGATGAGAATGTTTTCCTGAACACACATGTTAAGTGTTTAAGCCAACTGACACAGGAAATAAATAAATAATAAAAATTTAAAAAAAATAAAAAAAAAAACCATAAATCACATTCTGTACTAATATTCCAGGCCATTTACCTCTTCCACCAAAGTTTCCTCCTCGGCCAAAATTCCCTCCACCACCTCCGAAGTTTCCACGGCCCATGAAGTTGCCTGAGCCACCCCCACGACCTACAAAATATTTCACTTGAATTATATTAATTGAAAACCTGTTACACAAAATAACTATGCACAACTACAACTCACCTCTCTGAGAGCTAGCAGTCTGCATCTCTTGTTTTGAGAGTGCTTTTTTCACTTCACAGTTGTGTCCATTTATAGTATGGTATTTCTGAACTACAGAAAATAGTGAAAAAGAAAAGTTAGAAAATCACATCACTGCAATATGCTGTAAAACTCTCATGGAAAGTTACTGTAAGGCATGTGCACACTTTGAAAAATAACATTAAATCAGCCCCATCCCTTACAACAGTAAAGCAGCCCATTATGCAAATGTCTCATTCCACACACTGCTCTTCTGAAATCTTTAAAATTTTTATCCCATAAGTCATTTCTCACTTAAGAGGTTACATACCAACAATTTTATCAACTGTATCATGATCATCAAAAGTTACAAAAGCAAAGCCTCTCTTCTTTCCACTCTGCCTGTCTTCCATGACTTCTATGGTTTCAATCTTGCCGTACTTTTCGAAGTACTCCCTTAAATTATATTCTTCTGTATCTTCTTTAATTCCACCAACAAATATTTTCTTTACTGTGAGGTGTGCTCCCGGCTTTACAGAATCCTGAAATGCAAAAAATGACATTCAGTACTTTAAAGTAGTAGGTAAAGATTAGGATATATGGTTAACTGGAACACTAACTCACCTCCCTTGAAACGGCTCTCTTTGGTTCAACCACACGTCCATCAACCTTATGTGGTCGAGCGCTCATGGCAGCATCCACCTCCTCCACACAGGAGTAAGTCACAAAGCCAAAGCCTCTGGAACGCTTTGTTTGTGGGTCTCTCATCACCTGCAAACACACAAGGAGGCACTCTGCATTTCTGTGTTCCTTTAAGTACCTAACCCTTTCAAGAGCACAAACTAGTAACAGAAACTTTACCACACAGTCTGTGAGCGTGCCCCATTTCTCAAAGTGCTCTCTCAAGCTATCATCTGTTGTTTCAAAGCTCAGACCTCCAATGAACAGCTTTCGCAACTGCTCTGGCTCCTTTGGCTCATGGCCCTACAAAATCAAAATAAATCGAAAACATATTTTGAATACAAATCACAGAATTAAAATTTCACTGAATTACTAGAAATTATCTGTGCACATTGTAACTTAAAAAAAGTGAAATACATTTACGTAAGAACAATGACTTCTAATGAGTTTAGACAGCAGAGTAGTAAACACTTAATGAGGGGTGATTTTAATTAAAACACTAACAACTTAAACAGTGCTAAAATGCAAACAGGAAAGAGATCTCAATACACTAGGTAACTTAGTTGCTCCCCACCACCCAGAAGTGCATTCATTCTGTGCCTATTTTTGAGCTGCAGATCATGCTGTAGGGACTAGGGATGAAGTACTGCTAGATAAAGGAAGTTCTAACACTTCATAAAGCATAATTAGAGAAAACTATAAGACGTCTTAAGGATGCAGTATAAAAAATTTAAGGACGCAGTATATAAGAAAAAAAGATTCCTGCTCAGATTGAGTGTCTACTCTTTGGGGATGTCTATTTTGAAAGGTTACTTTTATGCATTTTTATGAAACGTATCAATTCAAAATACCTTAAAATTATAAATTCTATACTTGAATAATTTTATTATTGGAGTACATGTAAGCAAGAAAGTGCAAGTATATATGTGGATTCTAGTCTTATAGGAATACAACTACTGGAATAAGACTGGTAACTTAGCAAGCATCGCAGAACAAGCAAGTTTAACAGCTCTTGGTAACACTGCCTATGTATGACCAGTCACATTTTAAAAGGCGTAAATTTGCAGATCTTGGTTTTCCATCACATGACTAAGATGGGCTTAAGAGTACAATTGTGTTTCTGCTCTGTTTCAGTGCTGCACTTTTTTAGTAGACAGGGAATTTCCCTGTACATTTGACGAGGAGTTACAAAAATGGTTTTACAACACCCATTGTCAGAGAAGTCTTACATAAAGCAACCAGATTAAAATCTCATTTAGCAAGTGAGTACTTTTGGGCATGTAAAACACTCCAAAAGGTCCTGGGCTATGCTGTGTGTGACTTCAGTTCTCCAGCATCAATGCTCAACAAGCATGAGTGTTTTTGCTGCAGTGCACTAAAACCAGACTAGATGCAGCATTGTCCTCAGGTGAACTACATAAAACCAGCCACAGACTTCTATCTCTAGACATTTTGCTTCAAATCAGCAGTGCTTTAACCTCTGCGACGCTGCCAAGGTTGGCCAGGAAGGCTTAAGCCCCCTGACTGAAAGTCTGCATATTATACAGCGCTTTACAAATTATTGGTTTATAATACTCAGGTTGTAGAGCAAACAGTAACTAAGATTATGAAAAGCTGTCTGGAAAGTAAATCCCTGCCTTTAGACTTGCCGAATTTTGTGAGAAAAAACACCAGCATTCTTGGTAATAGCCTTCTATTTAAGGCTTTGTTACCTCTGGATCATTATATAAATCATTAACAGTCAGTGGTCCCGTGACTACAAAGTAAAGCTTCTAGTGCCTTCCAAGTGGTCCAGACTACAAAGGTATAGCAGTCACTATACCTGCTCACTGCATTTAAACTAGGATTACACACTTACTGCATATAGAAACTGCTGCAGGTTAACTGCTGTTATCTGTTGCTAGTTGCAATTTTTAGTTGGATTATGTTAAAACTGGGAACACTAAGTGTTTCAAACTCTTCTACACATATTGAAAGAAATTTATTACATGAAACTGTAGAGTTTAGACTCCTCCAAAATCAGAAACCTATGCAAGGAAAAACTGAACAGACTCTATAGTTCTCTGATATTCCTCAAGGCTATGAGGGTTTCCAGCTACCAACTCATGCTTTTACCTTAAAAGAATGACCACAGAACTTTTCAGGTAAGGAAAAGTGAAGTTCTTTTCCGCACATTGTTATTATGTGCACGTGAACTGCTGCTCTCATACAGCAGGCAGAACACCCACTGTTACACCTTCTCAGTGTAACTCCCACCCTTCCCTATCAGGGGCAGCAGGCTCGCTGCTGCTCAGCTGACACACACGCCAGCACGCCATTTTGGAGCACTCCTCTGGCAGTAGTGAGAAGAGCAGCTGCAGGACTGCACAGCCTGCCTTTAGTCGGCAAGACACAGTTTCTCCCCCTAAGCTGTCAGAGGGGCTCCTAAACACACTGAAAGGCTTTGCAGAGGCGAAGAACTTTCCTTCTGCCCCGACTTCGGCCTTCCCCCCCTGAAGCCCCCGCGCAGCACGGGCGCGGCCGCCTCCATTTTGTGCCGAGGCGCGTCCGGCGCCGCCAATATGGAGCCGAGGGCGGGGCGCACGCCGCGCCGCAGTGGCGCCATGGGCGGGGCCGGCCCGCAGGGGCCCAGCACAGGCCGGCAATGCGGGAGCGCGGCCCTCAGCTCCTCCCGCTGCCAGCCAAACCGCACCGCTGCCTCCCAGGCCCTGCCGAAACCCCTAACACTCGGCGCACTCTAATTGTACCTCTCGCCTAAGAGGGGAAGAGAAGATGGCACTAGAACCCCCCGGGATGCCTGCAAAAATCCTCATCTTTACAGAAATTCCGACACCTTTTGACAATGCTGCTGTACATAGATACTGCTTCATCCTGAGGCTGCCATCAACTGAAACTTCCTATGGCAGGGGTTTTGAATCACCAGCCTTTTGGAGTTGCAGTATTTCTCTCTAAAGGCGCGGTTTTTCAGTGGAGCCCTCCCATGCATTCTACACCTGAGCAGCAGCAAGTGTCCACAAAATGCTGTTAGCACACCTACACTCAGCTGTGGCTGAACCTGAGACATGCCTGTCCCTCGCCAGTACAATCCTAGGCTGTATTTTGAAACGGCAAAGCTTAAAGGCAACTGGGGTCTCAGCCACTTTCCCCATGAAACCTGTTTTCTAGAAACTCAGAAGTTTCTAAGCTCATCGCAGGGCAAACCACTTGTGTGAACTAGGAGAGCTAATTCAGTATGCGGCTGATTGACACCGCTTACACTCAATCCGAAGTCCAAATGAGTGAGAAGAGTTTCAATATTCCTTCCAAAAGGATTTTACACACAGTACTTCAATACAAAATAACCATACACTACCAGACACATGCAACTCGGACAAGGTTTGCTCATAATTCAAGTGTATAGGCCCTCCTACATTGCAGTAGTGTATCATTCCAGAAAAAAGTTGGTTCAAACTAGCTAAAATATTCAGGCAACCTGAAAAAGTAATGTTAGAAAGCAAATAAATCCAAATAAACAAAGAGAAAATGCCTGTGTTACAAGCTATATAAGCATGGTTAATACCCTTTTTGCTGTTCTTAAAATTATTTTCTGAAGGGTATTAAGAACTTTCCCCCCCTCCCACTTCCACACCCTGCCCCCAAGTAACTAGCTCCCATCCTCCCGAAACAGCCCCAACATCTTCTCTATACTACGCACCTTATTCAGTCTACGGTATTTCTGCTAGAAGCAAAAGAAAACAGTTATTTTTACTTAGTACAGCTCGCTTTCATTTGCAGTGACTATCAGGCAACCATTTTTTTATTTAAAAAAAAAAACTGAAAGAAAATAGGAACCTGTCTTCATTCCCACTAAAAACAGGACTTTGAAGGTAGAAGTAATCAAGTTCCTGCTGATACTCTCAGGATGCATGAATTTCTTAATAATTACACCTTGCTTTAATCAGAAACATTTAAGTTTTGTTAGAACAGAAAGTTAGACAAGCAAAATTTCCCCATTATGCTTAACATCCCACCCCTTAAACTGTAAGTAATAAACTGCAATTTAAAGTTACTCCACTAAATACGGGGATGAAGAAGGTAGAAAAAAAAAAGTATTAATATATCAGATAGAAATGGTTAACTTGGGTTTTTTTCATCTTTTCCCCTTAAAACTACTTTATTTTTAATTAAAAAACCCATCCTCTCACCTGTGAGGATCGTCTTCCTTTCCTCTTGTAGTCTTCCACTTCTCTGTCTTCCTTAATTGTAGCCATTTTGGAAGGGTACTCTAACTCGACTTTTCTTTTTGATCTAGGAAACCTAGAAAACAGGTTGGATAAGTCAATACTTAACCCAGTTCCTGTGTTACGGGGCTTTCTCTGGCTGCAATGCACAGGTGTGGCTTTACAGGAAGAAATGGGTGAAAGTAGAAAAAAAACTCTGACAAAACCACTGTGAACACAGCAAGCAAATTCCCTTTTAACACCCAAACCCACCACATACATTCTGCTTCTCTGGATTTTAAACCCCCAAACATGTAACATTTTGCAAATACTGTTTATTAGAACTTTCTGATGTGTAACCTCTTGTAGTCAACTATCCAGCAGTGTTGAACTAGAAGATGTCTTGTATAGTTCCTGGATTAAAAAATACTTTCCATTAAGTGCAAGAACTCTTTACTGATGCTACCTTGCACCATCAAGAACTTCACCAGCTGATCCTCAGCAGTCTGTAGCACTAGGCATCTGCATTACTTTTGCTTCCATATTACATATTTGATTACTGCCCTGTACTATGTAATATATGTATCATTACAAATAGGAAGCCTTTTACAAGGTAAGCTCAGTGGATGAACCCATACCTACACATTCAAACAAAAATAAATCATGTTCCCTTTCTTCTATAAAATTTCAAGGGTCATTCAGTTAGTCTTAATATATTGGTATCTTTGGCCAATAGTCATTACTACTTTGGATGTTTCTTCAGCTTTATTACAGTAGCCAAAATGCAATACTGTTAACTGCATAACATACTTCAGTAAAACTATACTTGTGCTGCATTAAAAGCATAGATGTTTACGAGATTAGGGGCACTTCTGTGGGGGTTCTGTTTTTTTGGGTTGTGGGCTCTTTTTTATGGTTTTCTTCCAGCAAATTTTGTTCCTGCATATGGAAAGGAAGGCAGGTCTCTAGTAATGAGCAATATATGCTGTTACGCAAAGTGGAAATTCTTAAATACAACTTCCTGTTAAAATCCAGCTTAAAATTAAATATGAAATCATGAGTATCGTGATTTAACGCATTAACAATTTAAAAGGTTTTATTAAGTAACATCGAAGTGTTTGTAGTATCTTCAGTTCCTCTCTACACAATGTTAATCCTGCTCTTGAAATCCTTTAAATCAAACATCAGTTTCACTTAAGAGGTATTAGGATAGTAAGTGCTTCAACTGAGCTGTTCAGTTTTTTAAGTCATATAAAGGAGGAATGAAACAGAACATTAACACTTCAAGGGCTTTCCACAAACTACCTGTATGGCAAAATAAAGCTTTAGGAATTGTTTCAGAAGGAAGGGATAAGCTTATTTAAATACTTTTTCAAAGTAATGGAAAGTACGCAATCCCTTTCTGAAGCTGTCACCTGCTGCTTTCCCCAGTGAGGCTCCATGCTAGCCAACATAAAGCTCCCGGGCATAGTCTCTGCCCCAATGGTCTCTGAAGGCCTTGAGGGCTAAAAAGGGAGGTGTCTTCTCACTAATGCACATCATCAGCTCAGGTGGAACACAGCTCTGCTTCGTCCTATTCCTATCTTGCCTTACAGAAAGCTGTTAAGGCTGACAACACTAAATTTTTTAATTCTTATCACCAACAAGATACTCTATTCAGCTCTGAATAGAAATACTCAGAGTACTCTTGTTATCAGATGCTAGTTAAACTAGCATCGAGCAATCATATATTGCAACTTAACTACAGAATTTAAAGCAGTCTCCAAGGAAATCTGTTAGTAATAACAGTAAAAGTCACCAGGACATGTCTCATTACTCATTACCTACAATGCTCACAGGAGATAAGAAACTAACAGAGACAAACCAGAAACTACCAAGATGGAAGTTCACCCTTTCAGAGAATACTATAGAAATGCACTGGTCTTTTCTGTAAGCAACTGAAGTTGGACCTAAAGCTCACACAATACGGTGTTTTACAAACCCTGGAAGTCAAAGCAGGAAAAAACTGATTCTCAGCTCTAAGTGTATTGGTACTGTATTCTCAACATGAACAGAATTGTGTGCTTAGAAAAAACCCCAAGGTATTAGCTTAATAATCTGACGTGACAGCTTGCCAAGCTTTACTGAAGCACATTCAAATGCTTTGAACCCATCATCCCTCGCAGTTATTAAACCCCGAAGCTGCTAAAACAATTGCTTAAATGAAAAAGTTATTTTTAGCTGCTTTGCTAAGCGGTCCAGTTTCTTCTCTTTTTAATGCAGGAACAGAAATTAATGGGACCTGTTGTTTTCTCTGATCTTAATTTTTAAGCTTTCAGGTCTCAATGAAAGGAGGAAAGATAAAAAAAACCACTCCCCCCACCCCCCCAAAGAGGGCAGTATTTTTGCTTGCTATACTCTGAAACACTTGAGCAAAAAAACTTAGGTTTTGAGGAAAGGAAAGCAAGGGGAGAGTATAATGACTATTTCCCCCCAGGGCAGGGCGGGAATGATTCTTCCAGGTTTGTGCAGGATTGCTTCTTCGTGCTGCCCACCAGGATCACGGCAGTATCCTGGTACCTAATGTCGTGGGTCTTCTGCACGTATAACTGTGGGAGTGGAGAAGAGAACTTTTAACTTTTCCTTCCCCTACCTCCTCGGGCAGCAAAGGCTCCCGTCACGTTTTAACTCCCTCCGGGCAGAGGTGAGAGTATTAGGGAGGTGCTGCAACGTGTAGCAGCATTCCTCTGCGAGAAGCATCTAAAGTCTGTTTCGAGAAAACGGTGCAGAAAGTGTGTTAAGACCCCTGCCGCACTACTCCGGGTAGCTTACGGGTGGGGGAGGGGGGGCCGGGGAG
>VZTZ01021416.1:1119-90025 GCA_013400955.1 Drymodes brunneopygia | reverse complement strand
GCCCCCGCCGCCCGGGCCGAGCGCCGGGGGCCCCATGAGGGAGCGCTGGGCGCGAGCTGCGTGGGGACTGGCGCTGGCCGGCGGCGTCAGGGGCCTGGTAGGAAGAGAAGGACGAAATGCCCTGCTTACAGGGGACATCTGCAGGAGTGTCAGGGTGTGCCCGAGGTGCACAGGACCTTCTAAGAGAAGTTATTTGTCTCCACGTATTGTTTTATGTTGGAGATGGTGCAAGAAGGCAGCTGAAGATTGGCTCTGCGGAGCTATTTAGCACTCACCCTCAGAACTGAGCGTAGCTTAGTCAGTTTCCGGATAAATACCAGAACAAGTCCAAGCAGTAAGTTTCACAAGCTTCCCCATTCAGAGGCATTGCCTGTAGCTTTTGATGGCGCTTGTCTTCATAAACTAGCATAGAGAGTTCAGGAGAAAGGGCATTCTGCGAGAATTTCGTATAGAATGAAGCATAGTTAAGCACATTCATTACAAATTTTTCCTTACCTGAATAATGGCATCAGAAAAAGCAGTGTTAGAAAAATTTTGTATTAAAGTCAAGGCTTCTTCAGTCTTGGCTATCCTCTCATTAGTACCAGTACCTATTTTAATATGGTGACATAACAGGAGGAGTTGACACTTAACCCTTTTAAAAATACCTTTATTCTCTGTAAAGGACTAAAACAGTTGATGAAGTTTTACTGAATCGCTGGAAATTCAGTATTAGCTGATAATCTAGTTTCTTTATTTTACCCTGATGTTTCTAAAAAGTAATGAGTTGCACAAAAGTTTCCAAACCTGTTTGATTAACTAAACATAATTTTCCTAATGCATACAGAAATTCCCAACAGGTCTAGAAATATTCTCACTGCTATCGTGTACAGGCATTGAAACACATTTTTAGATCATTCATGTATCTTTGAGAAGTTAGATGTCTACATGGAAATTAAAACTCACTGAAAACCTCATAAAGTTCACAATATTCTTTGCACTGAGGCCAAAACCCATAATTTCTCATTTTCCTTTTCTCAACAAAGTAAACCATGATTGAACTTTTTATTTAAAATAAAATTCTTCATATATGTTGTTTGTTTTCTTGCCTCTGGTACTCTCAGGGTGACAGTACTGAGAGACAGATGATGGTACTGGCTAAATATATCTCTTAAGTTTCAAATGATTTTGTAGTTTACCCAGGAGCTGCCTCGCCAGATTCGAAGAACTGCGTTATTAGACTGTCATTCATTTCACATCTAACTGTTACTCCTGGAGGCTGATTGTCTTGCAGTTTCATTTGGTTGCACAGCCATAGGTAGGTCACATTTGAATTCTACATTTTCAGTTCATGATCACCCTCCCCTATGTGTAATCAACTGTACGGAATGTAGTAAGTTTATAATAATGTGCTTACTGCACTGAAATAAAAGACAAGCCCGTAAATGAGGGAGATGCACATTTTACAAAGATTCACTGTTGCAGATGAAAATTACACATGAGTTTGAGGGCTTAGATAAAATTGTAATTTTGATTTCAGGCAAACAGTTTTCTGCTAGTGAAGTGTTTTCACGTTACCTAGTAAAATATTGCTCCCCGTTGTGGCTCACCCATTTTCTTACATGAAAATGTATAATTTAAAACACTCGTATCTGTCCTGGCTCATGTAGTTTCATAGTCAGATGAACTTTCAAATCATGTAGCAGATGCGGTATTGGCCATCTACGCAGATGGCTAACATGCTTTTGTTTTTACTAGCAATGTTTGCAAACATGTTCTCTCCTCTTTGTAAGCCAAGGGAACAGCAGTGTGTGTCTATTTAAAAAAACAAAAAACGTGGGAAAGGCTTCTTGCTTTTCTGTATTTATGTGGTTGGAATGTCAGTTTCACTTCATTGTCCTTTTTTTTGTTGCGGGTTTGTTGGAGGTTTTTATTTTTCGATTCTTATACAGCATTTGTTTGTGAAGTGAATCTTAAGATAGGTAAATATTGTTGGTAAAACTGTCCAAAGTATGTTTTATTATTATACAGAGTTTAAGATGTGAATCTGAAATTGATCTTGAACTCTAGTCTCCAGAGTAGTAATGTTAATGGAGCCAGTTCACTGAACTAAATATATTTGCTATAAAACTCTGAGATTGCACAAACAAATGGACTCACTATTAATTAAATGTTAGTACTGTCATAGTTTTGAACATGGAGTTTACTTGGACATATTTAAGTTTCATATTTTAAAAAGGATGCAGACTGCAATTTTGGTAAGAGGGCCAGAGTGCTATATAGCAAAACATTCCTGTGAGCTTCAGGCCCAAAGGCTGTTTAACATTCAATTCCATTGTCTGTGTTGTAGAAATATGGTATATTTAAACATGGCCAAGTGTTACTGGAGACACTTGACAATTGTGCAAGCAACTGCAGTTTCTGCTATCTTCTTCATTTGGAAACAATTGTTTTCATCTCTGAATTTGATTTAAATTGCTGAGCTTTGCTGAACAAAGACAGGATAATATACTAAAGTCTGGTAACATTTTGGCAAATCTCGTATGCAGTGCAGGGTGCATGAAAACCTTTTACTTAATTAATTGAAAAATACATAGAGCCAATACACTGATTATTTTTTGTATGATTACGCTACGGCATTTGCTTTATTTCAGTAATTGTTATAACTCTTTATAGATATACACAGACATATGCATATACATCTGTATATTTGTATATACACACACACTCTCCAGAAACAACAAATCCTGCAGACCCTTTCCACTACAGATTGTAGCAGTCAAGTGTCTTGTGTGCCCCAGAAGACTGGCAGTCTCTGCAGGACTCGGTTGCAGTGGTTTGAGAAAGCTTTCTGTCTGCCTTTTCCCATGGAAGTGACAGAACGCATGCAGACACATCAGCTGCCTCAATTTGCACTCTCCTATATTAATTTTAATAATTGATAAAGGAGTGCTTGAAGTAATACACCAGTCTATGAGCTAGTCTGAAATGAAAAGATTTATATGTATATACCAGCCTGGCACAGGTTTAGTAATCTCCAACAAATATTTTGGAAATAGCAGCAAACTCTTGTGACTGTGTCCATTCCACTCCATCTGTCAGAAACCTGAGATCAATTTTCCATGATTTCTATTCCTCAGGAGCTATGTCTGAGAACTGTGATGCAGGAAATGAGGGAGATCAAGCAATTTTTAGCAGCTAGCTCAATTAAAAATACTTTAAAACTTTGTATATTTCCCTTTGTATATTTCAGTTTCATTCAGCATCACACGAGTATTTCTTTCTACAAATTGTATCTCTATTTAAAATATTTATTATTTTTAAAATGTTATATTCATATCAGATATGTAATATGGAAAATAATCCTGCCTTTTGGATTTCTATAAATATGAATAGTTGCCTACACACATCTTTTTGTTCTGCTCTTCTTTGTATGTTAATTAAATCTCAACCTCTTAAATTCTATTTTACTCCATAACCTGCCATGTCTATGTTTTATCTGAATTTTCTTTTTAAAATTTTATTTTCTTGAACCCTTCTGACAAAAATAAAAGAAAGAAGTGTGTATTAGCGATGATATTCAGACTAACCAAACAATAAAACCGCTAGCACTGAGGGGGGGAAATAGCTTGCTGAGATGCCATTATAACAGCTGGCTCTGTAACTAGTGCCCAAGAATTCCACATTTATTATCTGGGTCTTAGGATAGGGGGAATTCTGTTGCTAGCAGAATTATGCCCTAGACAAAGTGTAAAGGTGTCAGTCATGCTGAAATGCCAACAATCATACTAAAGGAGCTTACTTGAAATAAAGAATCATATGCCTGGCAGCCTGGGCTGTTTGATTTACAAAAGGCTCTAGGGTAAATTTAAAAGCAATATTCTTTGTTTAGGCTAGAAATTTTTTTGTTTGCAAACACAGATTTTCTTTACATGTAGATCAAATAGAAAGGAGTTTATGCATTGCCAGCGGAAAAAAGAATGTGATTTACAGTTGAAAACGCCAGGTAAAATGGAGTTTAATATGCTATATTTGAGATGCCAGTGCACGAGGAGTCAGCTGTTCTAAAATTTGTGTAATAAAATCATCACAGCAGGGGAAAAGGTGGGAAAGAAAGGCAAGATTTCTAGAATAATTTTTAATTGGTATTCACTTGTCTACACAGAAGAAAAACTCCCTTGAGATGTAGAAGAAAGAAGAAAAATAGAGGATGTAGCAGGTAATATCTCCTGTTCTTGAAATGAAAATTGTAAAAAATAATACATAATTATGCTTGATCTTAAGTGTTCATTCTTTGTTACTAAGATTTGCAAAACGCTAATTAGAGGTAATTGTGCAACTAACTAAACATTTAATATTATTTGGTACGTTTTATTAAGGCGAGAAAACTGCAGGTGGATTTCCTGCTCATGTACGTATCTGAGCAAGAGAGCAAGGCATGGGAAATAAATCTTGTTCTCCCCCTGACTGCAATGCAGATCTGGCTCTGGGAGGGGTTTCCATTTCCGCACAAACACATGGTCAGAGCTCAGCCAATCGCGAGCAGCACATCTGGCACTGGATTTGTGTGCCTCAGAATGCCTCTTGGACTGCTAAGCAGGAAAACCTCTCACTTTTTTTTCCCCCCTCTCCTAGATTGAATTTGCACACATTCTTCAGACTGTAATTTATGTCAAACATAGTTATAACTGTTAATCTGGTATACACTGTAGCTACCCTAACAACTACTTTGCCAACATCTGTCACAGAAAAGATTTTTTAAAAAAATACAGCTACGTATATGATCCTTTCCCTGTGCTTATTCTCTTATGCTATGGTCTAAGCTGCTGGGATCATGCTTTTTGATGACATGGTGTGTTTTAGTCTGTTTGTAAATTATTCTCCACTTTTAAGTATCACACTGCTTTGCTATTCAGATATTTCAAAATGCATTGAATTGATTATTTACATAATAATTTTCTGCTCTGTTGCTGCTGAAAAACAGATTATTCTTTTTGTAAAATTTGTTTGAGATTTTTAGATTATTCTGATATAAGGACATATGAACAGTTCTTTATATATAGAGTGAAACATATGTGAATAAGGTTATGCCTTTCAAAAGCTACCAAAATAAATTTAAAATTCCAGAGGGTACTACCACATGTGCTAATGTTTGCATTTGGAACAGGAATTAGGAGTTTGGAGTTAGAGCATATTTGTTTTTAAAAAATCAAGTCTTCATAATTAATTCCTTACAAGTTTTCCTTTTTTTCCCCTAACATAGAAATTTTGTATTTAGTTAGAAATAGGTATTGCTAAATAGAAAATATTAAGTCCTAAAATATGAGAAGTTGTAGTTTGAACCCATATGATAAGCATTATAATAGTTTCTGTCAAGTATCTTGCAATTCTTGCTCCTTACCTTTAAAATGGTTGTACTGACCAATACCAATGGAGATGCTGGGCAAGTAGGATAAAACTGCAGCAAATGTCAAGAACCAATCTACTCATTATGGCTGATTAAATCTCTTAATTAAGAGAAATATATTGAAACTGCTGAGAGAATATAGCCAAAGGTGAGGAAACTGCAGCTAGTAGGAAGTCATTTGTACATTCAGAGACCTCAAGTGTAAGAGCTGATGTATTCCATGGAAAATTGTGTTTTTAGTTTAAAAAAATGCCCTGTAATGCTTGTAATGCTGTCATATTTACCAGGGAAGTGCCTGCACGTGCTTATTTACCAAATATTGTAGGTCATGTGCGATAAGCACAATTTGGAAATGCTGAGGAGTGGAAAAATGTATGGCAATAAATAACCTGGTCACATTTCTGCCTTGAGGACAAACACGGTTGGAATTCATTGGCCATATTGTTAATCATTTTCTATGTGTTAATAAGAGGATGATAATGTAAGCAGATAGATTATGCAAGAGAAATCCAACATAAGGACAACTGTCTAATTCAAAAGAATGTATAAGCATTTAACTTTCAAACAAGTTACTTGGTATAGATGGGAACAATTCAGATTTTAGATGTTGGTAATTTGCTTTTGGAAAAATGACAGAAAAATACTTTTTGTGCATTTCCCCAGAAACCTGTCACTCAGTGAAATGTAATATAAAAATAGTACCTTTTAAATGTTTGCAACCATAGCATTGTTGTAGTTTTATCATAAGCATTTAACATGTATTTCATCAATCTGCATTACCCAGGTGTCAGAGGACTTGGTTTTAGTAAGTGGTACCAGATACAGTTAAATGTAGTTTCATTTTGTGGTTCTTAAAGGATTTAATAAATAAACTGTCTAGCAATGTATACAAAAGCACTGGAAAAAGGCTCTAGATTTGTGAAATCAGATTCTTGTCTGATTCTGCTTGCACTTCATGTTGGCTGAGAATGAGGCCTGCAATCTAAGGAGACATGAGCAATTTGCAGATATTGTCCATTTCCATTTTCTTTCTGGATGCCATTTCCAAGGCTCGTTAGTAAAAACATGCAGACAAAAGGGTCTGTTTGCTTCCCTTCAGTGTGGCCACCTCGAAGAAGTATCACCTGGGACTCTGTGATGTCCAAATTTCTTTTTAAGTCTAGTCAACCAAAAGAGCTGTACTATTTGGAACACTGGCTGTAGTTGTACCACAGAACTTCTTCAGTTTTTACATCTATCAGTATACAGGGTTTTATTTAAAAATAAAGGTGCTTATAACATGTAAATATAAAAAACACAGAGCTTGCTATTTCTGGTAGTTAAAATTGCCATTATATCTGAACAAGAATTAGCTGCATTTTATTCCATCGTATGGACGTGCTTACCTTCCAGTCACCTGTTGCTTTTACCTCCACCTTGTGAAGTTAGTTATGGGATTAAATTAATTAGTTATTTTTATTTCTGTTCTGCATTCTGGTGCCCAAACAGAGCTTCCGTCTTGCCTATTTTTTTAGCTTAACACCCTTGCAAGGGTTTCAGAAAGCAGACTGATGCAATTATATGGCACATTCCAGTGGAAAATTAGGACTGCTATATCAGGCCTGAAGCAGGAAGGCAATATTCCATGCTGACTGCTGGAAACTACAAATCTTGACCATTATTGCAAAACTTGTGATAGGAACACAAAGAAGAGTATTATTAGCCAGTCATGGAGTATTAAATTATACATTACTGCAGCACTGCTGAAACATCAGCTACAAGCCTAAAGCCCTTCCTTTTTCTGTTTAATTCTCTTTAATGACAAGACGCAGATTTTCCTGGTTTGACCTTTGGATTAAATCTGTCAATATTGATTTTAAAATCTGCCTACAGTCCAGTTTTTGAACTCAACTCCTTTTTTTGTTTGTTTGTTTGTTCTTTTCCCCTGTGAAATCAGTATCTGAGGTCCCAAGTACATATGTTTCCAAGTGGTTCACATGCATTTTAGTCCTAGGATGCTGAGAGAATTGGCAGTATGTAAGCTGAAAAATGTCTGTGCAAGTTTCATCCCATTATTAAGGTTTTATTTTAGTGGTATTCCAGTGAAAATAAAACATAAAGTTTAGTCTGTTCTGGAAAGACTCCTATACATATATGCAGTAGCAAGCTTCTTTAATGAAAGATGATTATTGGACCAAAACAGTTGTTGAATTACTTCTCTGTGGAACGTAATGAGGAGAAAGGAATATTTTGGTATAACACAGAGTCTCTTTTGCAACATGCTTGTCCCCACTATTTGCTGCTAAATATTATCTCAGCCTGATAACCTTTGCCTCCTCATAGCAGGGGCTGTGCTGCTTTGTTGCCTGCCTTACAGAAATGGTATCAGTGTGCCAGAGTCCAGTTATTTACTACTGAATGACACCTACCAGTGCAGCTCTCCTCAGACCTTGCCAAAACTATCTCAAGCCTTCCTGAGAGTCTCCTGGTCACAGGAGTATCTGTGTTTCAACCATGCTGGGAGCAACTGGGTTATAGATACACACAGTATAAACACAGAATTATGAGTATTTTGAAAAGTTCAACTAATATATAATAGCTTATTGCTACTTCTGGTGGCTGGAATCTATGTGTTTCTAATAAAATCTGGCAAAATGCTGCTTTCACAGTGCTCAATTTGAATTCTTTTTGGGTGTGTATTTTTTGTTGTTGTTGTTGTTGTTGTTTGGTTTGGTTTGTGGGTTTGTTTGTTTGTTTGTTTGTTTGTTTGTTTTTTACTCCTGGCAGATGACTTGTATTGTAATTGAGTCCTGCACCCCATGATTGAACATGTTAGATGGTGAATGGAAGCAGCTGAAGTGCAAGCCCACACTCCCCTCTCCTCACTGTTCTCTGAAGATGGTAACTTCCAGCAGGGGAGGTACCAGACAACAGGCATTGTGCAAATCACTTAAATCTCTGCAGCTGTTGGCTCATTTCTATTCTGGTGCCACATGTTGTTATGAGTAATTTGTGACATTCATCACAAGTGGAAAGTGTGTATGTTTTTCCTTTTTTGTAATGTATTTGCTACAATTGTAGTTAAGCTGAATATTATTAATGCAGTTTGTTTTATTAGTTTGGCAGCTCTGCCCTAGCAATTACTGCTCTAGAGACAGAATTTGTTCAGGGAAAGAAAGTCAAGGTGAGGCATGGCAAGGAAGAAAGTCATTGGCTCCTAGTTAATCACAAAGAATATGTTAATTTTTTTCTTTATTTTCCTCTTGTTCTTAAAAATAATAGCAGAGAAAATTTTACCATTATACCCTTTGTCTTTCTCTCTAAGTGCTCAGTGAATTTCAGACTATGGACTTCCCTGTGATTGTACTTACACATAAGGTAATTGGTATTAATTCAGTTAGAATTAGTAAAAAAAGAGATCAAAGAATAACAGAATAAACAGCAGAGTCCATCTAGAGTTGGCTCAAATATATTTATATTAATAGTTTAAAAAAATTTCCACCAAGGGTTTCATTTACTCTTCTAGTGATACGTCCAGGTTCACAAAATTTGAATTCCAAGCTGCATTCTTTCACAGTCTGGAGGTGTCTTGTTACTAGGTTTGCTTTCTGATCTCTTGATAGACATTGTCTAGTTGCTTTTACTCATGAATGAGCTGCAGCCTTGCTCTTTTTATATCTTCCTTTTGTTTTTCTGTTTTTTATTCTCTTCCATTTTTCTTGCTATCATCTGTTTTGAAATAGGTTGTAAAAATTTAAATAAATGATCATTTTATTTTTATCATTTGTATTTTTCTTCAGTCTCTGCTTTTGGTTTAAAATAAGATGGCTGATATAACACAAAGCAAATTTAATTAAATATTAATAAGTAGTGATTATAATTGCACAGCATTCCCCTCTAGTTGGCCCTTGGTAAAGAAGAAAAAATTTTTAAAAATTATTAGATTACCAATATCCAGATTATTCCTGAATGATGGATCTAAATTTTTCAATTTTCTAATAATGATGCTGCTGATTTAATATATCATTTCTGTTGCAAATTAAAACATTTTGAAGCATAAATTCAATCCTATTTGTTGAAGTAATCTTTTTATTCAAGATATGAACAAAAATTCAATTTACCCTATGTGGTTAGTTCAGTATTACATTGCTAACCCTTATAATATTTCTCTTGATTTTGACAGTGTCCAAGAGGAGCGGTAAACTCGATGTTACTTGTAAGAGTACAATTTGCCTTTTACTAATAACAGTGGTGGGTTTTGTATGGCATAATATTTGAAAACATCTCCTAATACATAGATTAACTAATTGAAGAGATTCAGCAGTGTCAGATTTAAAGTCTTGTGTTTTGGCAAACACCCCAAGGAGGGTAGATTTATACTATACTACACCATTTCTTTATTTCTTTGGGAAGAATCAGGATTGGGGATATCAAACCTGAACCCCTTTTGCAAAGGAAGACATTAAATACATTTGACATCACTAAGATAGTCTTATCTGAAAAAATACTGAATTCTTGAGTATGAATTCTTTGGGTCTGTAGTAGTAAGGCTGTCATGCAATGAACTTTGGGGCTGGTTAGATAGGAAGTTGTAATATAGGTCCCTTACCAGAATAATATATACTAGCATTGAAGAAAGGATGCTAAATTCCTAAAAAGAGGATGAACCTGTCTTGAAAGTATTTGGCTAAAAACAATGCATTTGTCAAATCAACCTGAGGTGATGACATACACATTTTGTTTTCTTCCCCAAACAGCTTTGAAGACAATTTAAAGCAGCGAAAATTACTGGTATTATGAAGCCTGGTCTAGCTCTGTGAGTGAGTCATTCCCCCCGCCCCCCACCATTCCACATATAAATACTGAGAAGCTTGGCATAAAGAATGCAGCCTGGGGCATACCCCATAAAACTTACAATGCAATTAAATGAACAATTTCTACTGGAAATAAAATGGGCATGTTGAGTAGAATATGAATTAAACCGAGCAAGAACACAGTCAGACAACCTTTCGTAGTACTCCAGGCTCTTGGAGAGAACCCCCAGGGTCAGCAGTACCAAATGCAGCTGACAGGTCAAGGCCAATCAGTAAAGAAAGATAACTGCAGTTTGCAATGAAAAGCAGGTCATTCCAAATTTTGATTAATGTAGTCTCAATGCTGTGGTGTCCACTCGACTGGGTTAGCAAAATAAAGACAGATAGCAGTGGATTAACTCTAACACTTCTTTATTATACTGCAGCCATTACAGAATCTCTGCTGCTGCATTCACTAAGACGAGGTTTTCTCCAGTTTATGATCCTCTGTCCCCATTGCCTCCTGGCCTGAATTCTGTGGAATCAACTCTGTTACAAGGGGCTGCCCTGTGGACTATTTGCAGGACTACCAAAATGACCTCAAAATAACTTTGGAACAAGGCAAACCCATCACATTGTTAGCATTATGATTAGTTGATGTTGGCAGTGTTTATCCTGTGGAGTAGGTACGGTGAAAAGGTGTCAACTTCAATGACTTTGTAAAAAAATAGGGGGAACTAATTTGTTGTATATCGACAGTTTTTGTTACACAAAACAAAGACTCAAAACCTTTGGCTACAAAAGGAACCTTACAAATGTTACTTGCCAGGGCAGGAATATGAGAATATGTTCTTTTTCCTTCCAAGATAAAATTAGTTTTGAAATAAGTCTTTGCAAAATACAAAATACATCTATCAGTGAAGAATGAAATTCATTAGCAAATATGAAACGACTTGAAACAATTTAAAACACCATTTTAAAAGAATTTGTTCTCGGCGTATTCCTTCAATTTCTTTCTGGTCTTCTGTTTGATTGTTTTTCTTTTGGTAGGTAAGTATTTGTGCCATACCAGTTTGAATATACGTTACAATTGTGTTTATTAACCCAAGCCCATCTATGCATGGTCTTCCAAGTCAATCTGTTAGAACTGATAGTGTCATTCTAGACAGCAGAACTGCCATGACGTCAGTGACCACCCTGGAAACACGAGTGCAGTGTCCACACTCTGCTGGGCTCTAGGGGTGGGAGCTGCCTCTTCCTGCTCTTCAGCTGCATGGAGGTGCAGTGCTTGAGGCAGGCTTAAAGCACCTGGCCTGGCAGTGCTCAGGAGTGTGCTCAGGGCAGAGTCTGACCACTGGAGATAACAATGAAGGTGTAGACAAAGTTCTGCATTTCCCTGTTAGGTAGGACAAAAATGTCATTATAGAATTACACAGGAGGTGACTTTTTCACAGTAAGAATCAGAATGGTTCTTTTCCTATGTCGCTTACAGTGTAAGTTAATCTGTGATACTTTTTTGGTGGTTGTTGTTGGGAAAGAGCTATCAGCTAGATATTTTACTGAACCGACTGCAGAACTCATAACGTGTATAGCACTGTTCTTCAAAATGTATATCCTCTTCTCTCTAGCCCTATGGAAGACTGTAAACTGAATATGTGTAACTTTATGACCTGCACTGTTTCATGGGGCCAAGGCCAGAATAGCAGGGTTCTCTTCAGGTGACTGCCATTGCTGATACTGAAATCTTGCCAGTATATCCTAACCTTCACAGTGACTTTTGATTTGATTAACAGCTGCACAGGACCTGTCCCATAGCAGAGAAAGCTTTATTTCCTTTTTAGGGAAGATTTTCTTACATTATTTCTTCTATTCAGACCACTGCTGAGAGACTGGCTATAAAAATGATGTATTTACAATTTATCAGTGCTCTGTTATTGGTATTAGATGATCATTTATCTGTTTCTTTGCCCAACCAATATAAATTTCACAGGCAGTTTGGACCAATTGCTTGAAATTTTTCTGGCCTTTTCTGAGGTTGAGTGGTAAATGACTGGCTTGTAGTCCCTGCTTTGACCTTTGCGTGGGCCTGGATGTGTGAGTTCATGTGGCAGTGCATGTGTCAGGTCAGCCCACAGCAGCTGGTCTGAAAGAATTGGAGCAGAACGTGGCAGTGAAGTCGATTGCAATGTCAGAAGCACTGCAATCAGAGAATGGGAACCAGGGCCCTGCCTCTCAGGGCATCTGTATCCAGCCAGCAGACAATGAAAGCAGCAGGCTCTAATGAGAAAAGGGAAGCCAGTGAAGGAGACAGACTCTGGGAAATTTATTAGCTGGTGCAATAAAGCTGCTTCTTTGGGAGTGAACCTGAAGTGGCCTCTGAGTTAATTTGGGATGAAAAGCCCAGTAAGGGAGGCAGTTTATTGGGGTTCATCCTCTTCATAACCCATGATATTGACCCCTACGGTCTCCCAGCCAGCAGCAAAAATATCAGACTCTCCCATTTGTGCACAGTACCGTTTATTTTTGTGTAATAAAAACACCCCCTGAGTCTGTTAACTATTATCCATTTCCCTTTGCAGGATGTATCATACCAGTCATCATTGAGAATATTGCTTTCAGACTCATTTTAGTTTATAGCCCCAAATATTTCTTGTTTGCTTTGAGTAATTGTTTTCTGTTAAAAATTGAGTAGCTGGCTTGTTAATTAGTAAGATATAAACCAGATACATCACTGCATTTTTAAAGCTATGGTGCCAGCTAGCGGTGAGAAATGATAGACAGTGTCTCAAGTGTGATATTTATCTAAGTGTATGGTATATTTTTATTTGCATCGTGATAACATGACATTAAGTTTTATTTATCAGTTATCAGGGCCTTGTGACCAAAAAAATGTAAAATAAAATAAGCCACTGCTGTAATTGTACAGTTGGATTTAGTTGGGTATTGTTTATTTGGAACCTCTCTGCCATTATTGTTGGGGTAGTTGTATCATTCCTCAGACCATTTGCCAGTGAAGCCTTTTAATCCTTAATTTTTCACATGTGAACATCAGTTCTTAGGTGTTATGAACCTGTAGGCGCTCTTTTACTTTGCTGGAAATCTGAATTTCTTTAAAAATACAGTAAACTTCAGTTGTGAGCAGCAGAAAGAAGCTTAGAAGGTTTCTGCAATTGATCCACTTGTGCAAATTAAGGAGAGCTTTAGTGTGGTCAATGTAGGGCAAAACTCTTAATTGATTCTATTTCTGTAGCTGATGCACCCTACTAAGATGAAAATCCTGTATTTTATTAACATGTGAGAAAGTTTCAAACAATTCATTATTCACATGCACTGTCTGTACCCATACAAGCTCACAACAGAAAAGAAAAAGAAGCAACCCTTAAGAACATTTGTAAAGAAATGTAAAAAAACCCTTATTTTTCTTTCTAACAAGGAGTCATTGACAGGTCATCTTTTCCAGTTTAATTAAGCAATAACCGATCTTAGTGAGGTCGTGGAAGGCTCTTGAATACTAATGAATAAAACCAGAAGATGAAGCATTTCTTTCATTAAATAGTAGGAGCTGTTTATAACTCTATTACTTACTGTTAAAATCAATTATTATTACTAATACTCTTCAAGTAATTTATAACTGAAGGCACGCTGAAGGTTGTAAAGCAGAACTTTTCTTTTTAAATGTCAGATACAGCCATGAAGGTCAGCTCTTGTGAATAAGGACACCTCAGATGAAGACACTTGTAATAATATTTGTGGAGATAGATCTCATGTTAGTGACAGCTGCTGGCAGCAAGCAGAGCTGCCACAGCCTCACTTCCTCTCTAATACAAGTGTCTGCACTCGTGGAAAAACACAGGGATGTTTCTAATCCAAGGGAATGAAGAAAGCAATGATTTTTGTATGAGATTGAATCAACTGAGTTAGACACAGAAGCAATTTATCAAAAGAGGTGCTTAAAATATTAACCTATGCCAGAAATAGTTTTCTGTTGTGAAAACAAATTGTACTCTAATAGGTGTGAAAGAATTTCAGGGGCCTGTGGTGCACTTTTGTTTCTTTCCACATAACTACTTGAAATATACTGTCATGGTTTCATCATTCACTTCCTTCTGGTCCCCTTTCCTTTCCAGTGTGTCTGCGACAGGTGTGCGCTTCCTCCGTTTTCTCCTGTGCTGTTACAACACCATTCTTTTAATTCAATACTACAGGGAATATTTCAATGGAAAAAAACCCTATATCCCTTAAAATATTAAAATGCAAGTATGAATCTTTACTGATTTCTTAACTGTGGGTTTTATAATGTGTTTAATGCTGTTGCCTAATTAATTACTTAAACTGTTTGTTTTTATTCTGCAAATTGATTGTCTCTTTACATAACTTCAGATTCAATAAATAAGGTTTTAGTTTTTCAAAGAACGTATTGTGTGTTGCCCAGTTGCAACAGTCATAGATTAGGTACACAGTTTGAATTTGAGATCAACAAATGGCATTCTGCAGCCTAATTTTTCTCTTTTTGTGCTTTAAATTAAACAAATGTCTATAAACATAGTATTAGTGTGTAACTAAACTGTCATTTTTATTTTATTTTATTGTAACTCCACTATATTTTAAAAAAATCTTGCTTATTTGGACTAATGTCTAAAATGTCGTCAGCACTGAGATTAAATTGCAAAGGCATTTGACTTCCAAACAAAATAATGTGGAGTTCAGTGACATAAACGTGAGGACCAATATTTATTACGTTGATACATCCATTTAGATTGACAATCTAGGTATCATGGTATTAGATACCAAATGTATTTCTTGTCCTAAATTAATAATTTATATGAAAAATAAAAATTATACAAAAATATTTTTAAACCATTTTTAGGGTATTTTAAAGTTCATTTTTCACACTAATGCTGGGTAAGATATAAATTTAGCAGTTTGCGTTCTTTATTACTCTAGAACATGTCTTGTTAATACAGCACTGAAATAATACACATTTAATGGATGTTAAACTGGATACTGGATACCCTTGTGCATCTCATAAAACTTTCTGAAATTTATGTATTTAAAAATCTGTATGATATATTAAGTTCACTGGACTTAGAAAAATCCAGTGTTTAAGCATGAAGCTTAATTAAAAAAAAACAAACCTCAGCTTAAAAAACCCCTGTCTAAATTGAGCTGTCACATAATTTCTTTAAATCCACTGATGTTGTGTTGGAGTTGTTGGAGTAGAATGTGATACCATGGCTGATGAAGTGGGAAAAACGCATCACAATAATTCTGAAATCAAGAGGAATGTGTTTCGAAAGCCCTTTGGCAATAAAATCCACAAACAGACAAAACCACGCAAACCCTAAAGAAACAAACAAAGGCCTCACAAAAACAACCAAGCAAACAGCTGCTTTACTATTTACAAAGAGCTCCCACATTTGAGTACCTGGGGGCGCCGTTTGTGCCCTCCCCTCGGAATGCTGTCACTGGAGCCCTGCACAGAGCTCTGTGTCGGAAGATGGAGTGCCCGGTATGGGAGTTGGCCACATCTGTCAGGAAACTGCTACAGATGGTTCAACTCATTAGCTGCCAAACTCCTAGCAAACATCATCTGAGAGTATGGGGACCTCACTTGGACTAAATGTTAAGCTTGCCTCCTGTTCAGTGTCATTACATTTCCTGCAAAATAAGATCCTTAACCATTTCTGTTAGAGACTGGATACTCTTGGATGTAACCAGTCTGCAACTCGGTTTTGTTCAATTTGCAAATGTAAAATAATTAAATTAATACTGCTTCCTCCACCCAAAGTGTCACAAGTGTAGATCACTGTATCTGTTAAATTTTGGCTATACCTGGTATTAGTATATCTCCACAATGATATCACAATTGGGATGCGATGACCTCCAGCGTAGCATACACTTGTATTTGCAACACCTTCCTTTAGTATCATGTCTATATTCTAATGTGTGCTGTCACTCATGCAGGATTTCTCAGCTTACCTGTCTTGTTGGTATTTCTAGTGAAGTTGTTCTTGTTTGTGTGAGTGTTGTAGCAGAGCAATCACAGCAGGTGTTCCACGGTTAGCTCTGCAGCAGAGCCAGCAGAGGGAGCAGACACACTGGTGTTTTATGGTACTGACAGATTTTGGCCATTCTTCCCTATTGTTTTTGCAAATGTGTGTATTTTCATATAAGTGGTCATTATATATGAGAATGTTTGTGCACTGGAAGTTCAGTAACTGTGGAGAAAAAGTTAAGCTGTCGACTGTTTCATGATTACAGAATTATCTTTGTTTTTGCAAAGATTTCCATATATCATTTTGTGTACTGAGAGTAATTATTTGTGCTGAGTGTTTTTGTACCCTGAAAAGAAGAGACTTTCCCTAAAAACCCCTTCAGTTATACAGTTAAACTTCAGAGCACGCTGCCTTTAGAGAAACGACAGCATAAATTTAAGTACAGGTTAAAATGACTTCACACACTTGCAAGGTCAAGCCCTTAATAAATCACTGTACACATTGTGTGCAGTTCACCTGTGTGAAATAGGCTTGAAAGGGCTGTTCTGGTCAGAGCTGATATTTGGAGATACATTTTGGATGTATGCAAACAGACTTCTGTTTAAGTTACATCTAAATGCAAAAATTGTGCGGAAATCGTTCTCCCATTCCTGGTCATTGTACCTTAGGCCCGCTCCCAAAGTTGGCAGGAATTTTACATGAAGAGGTGTCAGGGTAGAACGGTGGGGGTCTTTATACAATCTTTTGTGTGTGTTTAAACAATACAGTGAAGTAAGTATTGCTTTGTAAATGATGTTGTTTGCATCATGATTTAAACTTTGTTTAAATACTTTTTTTTGTGATAGCACTATTGCACTCTGTGCTTGGTTAAGCCAGGCGGGGTTGATTATCATTAAGTGTTATTTATTTCTATTTTATTAAGCCTCCTTTTACATTCATGTTACAGGTTAATTTATACTTTTATTTCATGCACTACTTGGCTTTACTGATTAATATGCCCCATGGCATTCAATAAAGCCAGGCAGTGGAGGAAATAAGAGTGGTATTAATTTCTAACATTGCTATAAATTTGCCTTAATAAAACTAGCTCAATAACACTGCGGTAGTAGTAGAATGGATGCTTCCAAATTGTTAGCAAAGACACAACTGAAAGAACAACACTTTTTTTTCCAGAATTTAAGAATGCTGTGCTGTCTTTTTACTAGTGTTCAAATTAGGCTACCTGTTATAATACTGAGTGCTCTTACATTGTGTTCTAAAATGCAGTGTATATTTTTCAAAAAGAATTATTTTTGTACTTAGTCAATCAGTTCAATCATAAGCAGATAAATCCTCTGGATCTTTTTTGATTTTCATGACCAGTATTACTTAACAGACAGGTTTCAAAATATCAAGAAAAAAGAGACAATTCTGGACTACACAGAAAACAAAAGAAATTAGAACAATGGGGGGTTTTTTATGATAGCTGTATTTTTTCAGGTCTAGATTGTGAAATCTATGTAGCACAAAATCCTTAAGTAAGCTTTGCCATGTAATATCTAGTTGTGACAAATTTTTTACTCATGTCTGCATTCCTTTCTTACTCAAACTCACACTGACTTACTGAAAATTTTGCCGAGAAAGAGGGGTTTGGATACAGCTGTTATTTGACCTCAGTACAAAATGAAAGCATGATAAAGCAAGTTAGCAGAGAAAAATCTGAACAAAACCACAGCCCAAAAGAATTGGCAAACCTCAGAGCTTGATCCTAAAAGGTTCATGGAGAAGCTCGTTCCTGAAGTCATTGGGATGTGAGCCTTCTCTGCACTTTGCTGGGTCAGACCTTAATAAATCACTCAACACATTTTGCAGAGATCACCTATAGGGTGAAAGGCAGCAAATGTTTAAAAGGATCAATATAAACATTATATATCAAATAGAGCTTATTTTTACATTCAGGCAGCAATGAAGATAATACTGTCATTTTGATAAGTGTATTGGTTAGTTAAAATCAGATGGGCAGCTGAATGACTGCTATCATTTGATTTTACTAAATAATACGAATTTACATAACGCATAGTCTAAGAATCTACCAATGTAGATTTAAATTAACATTTTAGGCTTTATGTAATGATCTTTGCTTAATATGTTTTTGTGAATAGTAACAAAACCTGTGAAATTGCCTTACTTACTATAAAACTCATATATATCCAGACATAGCATTTATTTAGGTCATATGATGCTGCTGTAGTTTAACTATGTCAAATAATTTTGTTTAGGTGTTCTATAACCTTGTAATCATAGAGACACTGAAGTTAGAAATGGAAATATTGTCCTCACATGTGCAGGGCACAGCCAGGTCTGTTCTGTCCCTGCATATACGATGTGTGGTATTTTGTCTGAGCTAACTTGTGGAGTTCCATTTTATCAACTGTTTTCTCAGAAGAATATTTAGTTTTTAATGGAAAATGAAATGTCTTCCTTTATCTAACTTTTTAACGAGGTATTAGCCAACAATAGGAGTAATGACATCCACAGGCACGTTTGATTCAGTGTTTTAAGGGGAGGTATAATCTGTAATACTTTGGGGGAGATTTGCCAACTGCTGTGCCAAGCTGGATAGCTTACTCTAGAACTGTACTTCATGGAAGCTCCTATATATTTCCCCTGGAGTGGCGGAAAATTAGATTAGATAAATAGACCATTGATTAGATTGTTTGGCAGTATAGTTTTCCAGAAATGATGAAAATCTGTACTATGTATTGATACAGGTGATCTGTGCATCCTGTGAATGCTTTCTGTCTTTCATTGACAAGAGCAGAAGTTTGGGCTCCTCATTTGCTCTGTGGGTGAGGCCTTTGGGGGCGTATGTGAAAGATACTGAGAACATTTTCTTTCTGCTGCGCACAAAAGCAGCAGATAAGACTATTAAAGGAAAACTCACAAGAGTAATTTTTCATGTTTAACCCCCTAATGCAAAAGTATAGATGTGTTTTCTTCTTGGATCACCACAGCCAAGCAGAACAAGCTGCAGTGTTTGCAAAACAGAAAAATGTGTGTTTGAGCTGAAAGCATAACACGTGCAGGTAAATATGAGCAGGTCTCTTCAGTGTTCCCAGTGTGGGGTCTGGGGGGTGGGAGGAATGAGAATGGGAGCTGCAGGTGAGGCAGGAATGGTTTAAGCCACGTCGTTTTCTTTGAGAGTTTTAGAAAAGCAGTCCATTATAAAGGGATGTCTAAAAAGAAGGGTGAATCTTCCTCCCCATCTCTTGCACTGTACTTACCTTCATGCAGATGCTGAAATAAGGATATTCACTTCTGTGTCAATGTTTCTCTGTCATCAGTAGGGGTAAACTGATGTTTTGATTTCTTTTGCTTTTTTTGTTTTATTTTGTTGTGTGTTGTGTTTTCCTGCCTACCCATATATCACACCTGTACTTCTGTAGGACACAGAAAATTCTGTACTTCTGTGGAAGGAACTACATACTGCTTTTCTATTCTGCCCCTCTGTAAAATGCTTCTCCTCTTTCAATGTATTTTTATGGAATTAAAAGGTGTTGCCTTTATTTATTGGCTGGTGCTAAATATTATTTATTTTTACACCTTCTTTACAGCATACTCTTGAAAGAGAAACTATGCTCTAAAAACTGTTATTAAGTTTTACATGTCTAGCCATGCGTTTAAGTGACACTTGTTTCAGAGGGAATAGATCTCTTCTCAGATGACGTTTTCTGGGAACTAGAACCAAAAACCCAAAATCAATATAGCCAAATCCCTGCCTGTGTCTGTGAGAAGACCATAAATTGATCTGAAGAAAGAGCCAAACATGATTGTAATTAGGATCACTGAAATATTTTCTGGACATCTGAGGCAAAGACGAATGTAGTAACACATAGCAATAAGTACAGTGCATTCTGCATGAAGTGTTAGCATTGAGCTGACCGGGTGCTGATGCTCATGAGGTGCCTTTATTTAGGCCTTCTCGCAAGCAGCAAATTGTGCGGGGGGCCCCGAAGTGCCTGGCGATCAGTGCCTCAGCTCGGTGCCTCGGAGCGGTGCCTCGGAGCGGTGCCTCGGAGCGGTGCCTCGGAGCGGTCGCTGCCGGGCTCCCGCGCCCTCCGCGGGCCGGGCCGGGCCAGGGCCCTTCCCTGCGCTCCGGGGCCGCCAGGGGGCGCCGCCTGGCCCAGCCCGGCCCGGCCCTTCAGGGCGGGAGCTGAGGCCGCGCCAGGATTGACGGGCGGCGCTCGGCCGGGATAAAACATGCCATAAACTCAGCGTCCCTCCCTACAATTCCTATTACATGATCATTTACTGGCCATCATTGTGGCATCGCCGTGCTGCTGCCTCTTCAGTCCCGCATGTCGCTCCACTGCCTTGCAGCCTTTGCAAGCACCACCGCCTGCAAGTAGTTGCGATCTTAAAAAAGAGATAGGAAAATGTGATGGGGAGAGGGAGGATATCAGTTTGCATATAGCCATAATTCCCTTTCATATTTGCCTTCACCTATTTGTTTAAAATCCTGCTTGAAACGCAGATGTGGAGAGATGTCCTACTCGATAAACTGTTAGAAGTTGAATTCAGTGGATGGGTTTTGCATGGGTTGTAGTCTAACTGGAATCTCAAATGCAGTGGTTATAGCGATAATTTTAGGAACGTTTGCCTCTATCTGCAGTTTGTGGAAACTCCTTCCTTATGGGTGGGCTGGAAATGCAGATACAGAAAGGTGAACTTCCCATTTTGCCCACCACATTGCCTCTGCTCCTTACATGGTAATAAATAAGGATGGTTATAATGATGATGATAACGATGACAGTACGATTAACAACTGGCATGAAGAGCAGAGCAGACAAAAGGTCTTGCTACTAGGGAAAGTCATCAGAAACATTCTGTGTACTTTCTGTCTTCTCATTTGAGCAGATGCTTGCCTATTATGATCTGCTAGGTGGAATGTTGTTTTGGGGACCTTTACGGAGTGTGGATGTGGTTTGCTGCAGTTCAGCCCAGGTACAGAGTCCCACTCACACTGAAAGCTGCGGGCATGCATTGCAAATTGCTAAAGTATGGCCTTTCTAGTTAAAAATCAATGGGCCTCATTTTATTTGGCCTTCCTAGGACTGATGCTGGGCAGCTTTATAGTTATTTAAAGTTTTTATGAAATAAATAACTGACATGTATATAATGAATATATAAATTTATCTAAAACTAGGTATGGGCAAAGGAGTACAGGGAGGTTTTCACAGAGGGGTGGTGCTCTCAGCCTGGTGCTTTTATGAAAATGATACCATAGGTCTTACTAAACATCTGAAGTCAAGGCATCTGAGATAGTTTGGACAGTTTGCGCCAGCTATTATTCTATTTGTACTATGATCCCAAGATTTTTTCCCAACATCCAGCAACCTTTATGCTTCGGTTTCTGTTACAATCCTGCACAATAATTTCAGCTAGTGAATTTAGGGAGAGTGCGAGACTTTATGGCTTCAGAATTCCATCTAAGGAGATGCATCTGAGAATACGTTTTTTTTCCATGGTTATTTTTATCCCATTCTTTGTTAGAGAAAATATGTAGGAAAAATGTGTTTCTAAAATGTGTTCCCAACTATGATAGTTGTTACAAAGCAGCAACTTTTTTTTTTTTTTAAACTCTAGAGGGTATTCATCCAAATTGCAGCATATTTTTTTTGGCATTTGTTACTTGGTAAAGAAAAGATGGGAATGACAGAAGGAAAAGATGAGAAACAGGTTACAACAAATGGAATCCCTTCAGGAGCAGTACACTTTTCACCTCTGGGTGCCACTGTTCAACTGTTTCTTGTGCAGTGACCATCTGCTTAAAAGTCCAGCTCTTATTGGAGAAATATTCCCTGGAAGAAACTTTTAAAGAGATACTGCCTATATCTCTGCGTGATCAAGAAACAACTTTCTGATATATGGATATTAGTTAGGCACAAATATGGATATTAGTTAGGCACTGTTCTCATGTGCTTTTAACATGCTGAACTAGGAAAGAGTAAACAGTCCACATTTGTTCAGTTTATTGAGAGTAGTCTGATGGTTTGTTTAAAACTTTTCTTGCCTCTTTAGTTGGAAGTTGAAATGTGAATCTAGGGGTTTCTTTCCTATAAATGAGTACTAGTGCAGGTTTATTAAGTATGTGGATTGACTGTAATAATTCAGTTGATTTAAACAAGTTTTACAATAGCAACAATGATTTGCTTCATTGCCCACAACCTACATAATTCAAAAATCTATTGACCGATACAATTTCTTTTCAAACTGGAGAACTCTTAATATTCAGAGCAAAATTAATTGCAGTCTGTGTATCTAGCTGTTCCACCAGATTAATTATATTGTGACTATTTCTCCTAGAAACTCAGCCAGGGCAACTTACTGCTAAATGACACTGGACCTCTTCTCTGAACTGTTCTGTGATTTTAATTCTAGTCAAATAAAACTCTTCTGTGAATGAAATCAAGTGTGTAGTTTAACTCCTTCATCACTATAAGGTGTGTTTCGAGCAACATTTTAAAAATAGTAACAATAGCATTTTATTTGATGAAATGTCCCTTTTCTCAGCCAGGGGGGAACAGTGCTGCTATGTTGCCCATACCTTCAGTCCAGTTCTTCGTGCACCCTGCTGAGCACTGCAGTCTATCAGTGAAAGCCAGCAAGCCTTTTCATATCTGCACACAGACAATGGAAAGTTCCATGATTGCCTCATAAACAGGCATGGGCTGCATTTATTTCTGTTCAGTAGTTCCATATATGCTCTATATATGCATTTGTTCAAACTGGTGGAGGAAAAATTCGGACAAAAACATCTGTTAAAAATTAATTTCAACTTTGTCCTGGATTTGTACATTTTCTTTCTATCCAGATTCATTGGAAAATCCCAAATAAATAGAACACTTCAAAATAAAGGAATTTAACTTTATCCTGGGAACATGCAGTTAGATTTTGGAAAGGGAAATGTGTAATAAAATGCTGCTCAAATGAAATTGGTGAAGCTGTTAAATACGTAAGTGGAAATTTTGAGGAAACTGGCAATGAGAAACTGGAAATCAAGCAGTAATTTAAGTTTCACACAACCACCCTTTGCATGTGTGAGTACAAAGGAGAGACTAGGAACAAGTGTGAGTCAGACCTCTCCTCTCAGGAACTGAAGGGACAGAGATTCCCAGCATCTGTTTCCTTAACTATCACCCAGAGGATACTGGTGGTAAATCACAGTGAGTAAAAATAGAATCAGAAAAATAGCTCAAAACAAATGAGGTACTGTATTTTGCAGTACTTTTGCAGTAGATCTGTATCCAGCTCTGCTTTCATCTGTGTTCAAATTGGATGTGTCAGCTTACATTCACTTCTAAATAAATTGTTAATAAAATCACAAGCATGGCTAATTAGGATGTTCCACAAAACAGCCAGCCAAATTTGATGCCTGAATGGGAGGTTTATCCTTCTTACGTATTTTAATGAATGTTCTAATGTCATTATTATGGGATAAGATGGCCAAACAGTTTGGTAGAGTTAATCACTGCCCTTCTTTTGGAGTCAATGGGCCTGCATCCAGTTGAATCATCTCTGGTCCAGCCAAGAGACTCCAGCTGGAAGAGTGAGTTTGTATGTATGAATTATTTTGGGTGCCCCATTGATGTGTGTGTATTTTCCATGTCATCAATGGAGGCTGAAGTAATAATACTTTGCCTTGATGGGCTCTCACAAAATTTAATTAAAGTACTGTGAGTTCTTAATCTGGAAGACACATTTACTTGTAAGAACTTCTTATCAACCATAAGAGTTCCAAGTTTATGCTCAAACATCAAACATGTAAAATAATGTTTTACCTGTTTCTTAAGGTTGAGATACTTAAAAAAAAATCAGGGTGGAATTTGCACGTCTTCAGTATTTCCTGTTTGCTGTAAATAACCTTGTTTTTAGGTATGGAAATACAATGTGGCTTGGACTTCTGAAGAAAATCCTAACCTTTTATTTTAGAAATAGATTTGTTTATGTGTAATTATTATGAGATACTAATGGAAGCTATAATACTTCAGTAAATAATAGTTACAGGTTTTAGAAATACAGCACTTTTAATGGAATAGATTTCCAGGTAAGAGAAGTTAGCAATACTTAGCAGAGTTGATCCAGCAAGTAATCATTGACAACTCTTAGTGGCTACCATTTCATAATATATTATTGTCAAGAGAGAATAAAAACTTTATGTCTTCTTTTAGTATTTTTACTCCTCATATTTTGAGGAGATGTACCTTTTTAGTCGTGGTTTATTCAGAATAGAAGATCATTTAATTTTATTTCCAACACAGAATGTTTGAAGAAAAGCCTTTTCTTCTAGGGAAGCTAATATTTTTAGTAGAAATAGCCCTATTTTTTTTTGAGGTTGAAGAATAAAACATGAAACAAATACAACAATAAAAATCTGGCCAAAAAAGTGCAATCAAATATGCAATAAGTACTAAATATAAACCACTGTTGGTAACAAGCTGCCAAGCAGAAAAGAAAAAGCTGTACTATGAGGAGCACCTAACCTACAGTTATACATCCTGATATATCCTGTCATTGTTATATAGAGGGAATTTGATTTAAATAACTTTCACAAACAATGCAATAGCAAATTAGCAACAGTGGTGTTCAAGATTATTTAGATTACTTGAATCTTTAATTACCCAGAATTAAAATTCTGAAAAAAAAGAAATCTTACTGTGTGGTTCTGAAACTACCAAGATTAGTGGTGTGATTCTCATCTAAGCATAAGTATTTGTTGTTTATAATTATTTTTATCTTTGCTGTATTGTGCATTTAGTCCAGTGTCCATGTTCTCCAGTTTATCACAGTCACCTTACTAAGGCAGTTTTCTTTCCTTGGTGTTCATGTAGTTTAAAATGTGAGCTTTGAAGAGTACATTTCAAAAGAAGGTATTTCTTATATATTTAAGCAGGTTTAAAACATGCCAGTTATTATTTATTTGTATTTTGCCTTATTAGATTCAGGGTTCCACAGCCCCATATTCTTATGCTATGTGCTGTTATGCAAACACGAGCACTGACACAGAGACCTTCCTCTTACAGAATTTGTGAATAGAATTTCACCACAACTAGCTGTTGTTGTGCCTACCACACCCTGTGGCTTTGAGGTATCACACTGAATAACCAAGAAATGATTATATTCAGAAGTCCCCTTGATGCATTGATGATCCAGCTCCACTCAGTCCCCTGTGCTTACATCTGTTTGTGACATGATCATTTCTAGTGGCTTTTTTCCAGTAGTATTTGAGTGATGTAGTGTGGTGAGTGCATCAGCTGCTTCAGGTGCAGATGGTGCTTTCCTTGTATGCCTTTTAATGCCATTTGGCATTTGTTTTCTGTTCTGTGTGTTGACTCATTCATTCAGGAGCTGTAGTGACTGAAACATATCTGATTTGGTCATGGAACATCATATATGTTTTGTCTCATATCTGCTGCTGATATGAGACAATATGCTGAAAAAATATGAAAGACCCAGAGAAACACGAGGCAATGAAGGCACCAGGCAAATTAAGTGATGTTAGAATTTTTCCCTGTCTGTACCTAGTTTTCTTGATTTAAAAACAACAAAAAAAGAACATTACCTACATTATATTTTTTTTTTGGTATAGCTAGGATGTATTAATTACTCCAATCATCCCCCACTAAAATAACGGCAGCAGTTTTTATTAGCAATGAGGGGAAAACTCTAAGAATTTCAGGCCAGTAGTAATTGCAATGTGCAATTTGCTATGGCTTTCAAATGAAATATTTAAAGCTAAATTATTTTTCTGTGCTTCCTCCCACTGATCATGTAAACAGCACCACATTTATTTATTTATGCTGCCTATTTTGCCTTTCAGTCTCTGCTGCTGTAACACCAGAATTTGCTGATTCATTCAGCAATGTTTTGCGACATCCATTTTCACACTGCATTTAGTTAAAAACCCCATCTAGCTCTGCATGACTGGGAAGCTCTGCTCGTAGCTCCAAAATCAAGAGCTAGGAAATGACTAAACTTGTCTGCTGATTGTTTAGTCACTGGAGGCAAGATTTAATGAAACTGTTGTCTGTTGTGTCACAGGAGCCTTTGTAAGCAATGCAGCTCATTATTTCTTGTTGTAAATGAAAATGTAAATGTCTGCATTTTAGAAATAGTCTTAAGTATTTTTTAAATTAGATTTCTGTATGTATGCGTATAAAAAGTAAAATATATGTATAAAATATAATTGAGTTTTTGTTTGTAAATATATATACAAATATAAAAACATGATACTTTGTGGAAGATGTGTAGGCTAATGGAAGTTGTATGCAATCTTAATACAAAACAGAATGTTTTCTAGAAATTCAGATAGAAGAAAAAGCCAAATACCTATTTCTATGATGTCTTAGAGAAAGCATTTTTTAATTAGATGAGCTACAGGGTTAATACTGATTTTAAAGCATTTGCTGCCCCCCCGCCTTCCCTCTGGGTCCTCTCCTTCAGGTGAGCAGGAGATGGATTATCCTAAAATGTGGGAGGATTTTGAGCTGCTGTTTAGGAAAGACTGTAGCACAGTTGCTTGTGCAAACAAAGCCATGATCCTTTCCAAGAAACAGGAGTTTTGCCATAAACTTGCTTGGAAAAAAATGTGTCACAGAAAACAGAAGCCAAACTCTGTTCATAATGTTTTATTTCTCTCGGAGCTTAGTTTTAGGCTTCCTTTCTTTTGTGCTGAATTGTTAACACATTTAATAATAAAATAATTACATTTGTATATACATATTACTTAATTTCACCTGTGCAGACAAAGGGCTGGGGATTGGCCTAACAGCAGGAGATACTGATAGAATCAGCCTGTCCTGCTTGTTCCTGCAGTAGGAACAGAAGTAATACCAGAAGCAGGACCTGACACAGCAGCTCACCACTGTCAAGAGACATGTTCTCCTCCTGTGCCCCATGGCAGCTTCTCTCCCTGCTTCAGTGGGATTTTCTGCTTACTTTGTATCAGTTGAAGTGCTTATTCCATGTCTGTGTAACTCAGGACGATTTCTGATGAGGAACTGTGTGTTGCCAATCATTGGATGGCCTTGCTGGGGCATCAGATTAGTAAGGGCCAGGGCTGTTAGGAAAGAGGGGTCAGGATCATGCAGCCAGATGCAAAAGCTGGGGGAAGGAAGCAGGGAGATGAGCAAAGTCTGTGGGGCAGAGGAGAGACAAGATTCCTGTTTTTCTACCAGATACAGTACAGGATTCTAGATTCTCCCATCTTGACTTCACTGTCACATAAGAGGTTGTATCGCAGGGCTTTTTTTAGCAAGTTGATGCAAAAGGTATTTAAAGCTATTGAAGTAAAGCATGAGAAAATCTTGAGTTTCTTAACACCAAATCCTACAGAAAATATTCTGTTTTGAAGTAAATTTCCCCCTGGCTTCAGTTTTTTGGTGAGTTTTCAAGAATAAGTAGAAATTGCATCCAAGTGTCAGATTTGGTCAGTATCCAGTATTTTATAGAAATACACATCTAGAAAACATGGAAAAAACCTAGCTTGAAAAAGACACAGCGGGAAGTTCCATCTCTAAAAAGGCAAACTGGTCTTGTATGTGGTGTTTTCTTGTTAAAAAAAAAGTAAACTTCGTAAGTGTGTACTTCTTTCAGTTTTCACTGGATTTTTGAATGTTTGCCTTTGAAAGGAAAAGCAGAAAGCCTGCAGTTGGTGATCCTTGCATTCCAAACGTGTCCTTTTATCCTCAAGAGGTAGTTTTTCACTATCATTCCGCTTCCTGGGACTTTGTCCTCTTAACAGCTGACTCTAAATTTCAGTTAATTTGCACTCAGCTAATAAGAAATTTTAATTTCCTCTTGTTCAATAGGCACACATATTTGCTGAACATTACTAAAACTTTTTATTTGAACTTCGATTCCCTCCTGAGCTTTCCACAGCACTCTTTGCTATCACACTGGTCTTCTTCAGAATAATTTGTTTTAACCAAACTTTTGGAAGATAAAGTGCCATTATGTCAGTTTACAGATGCAAAATGGAGACATACAGAAACAAGAATCAAAAGAATCTACTAGTTCTAGGGGCATGGCTTGACAGTGCTGGCTTGCTTTTTCTGAGTATCTGTATTGTAAAATAGCACTGGTGATATAGCAACACATTAAGAGCACTGTCCCCATTGATTCCAATTATTCCTGCCATGCATGAAGAACACACATTTGGTGATCACTTTAAAAATTGCTTTGAGTTACTTGCCCAATGTGTAAGGAGTGTATAAGTCAATAATAGCTTCTAATTCTGTAGGACAGGTTTCAGGAAATAATCTATTCTGTTTCCACTAATTTTTAATTATTTTAATTACATAGTTTAGCCCCATAATGTATCATATACTTCTGGTTGTGGCAAAGATTGTAAAAAGATCTGAAGAAAGAGATGCCAAGTAGTATAGGAAAGCTTTATGAAACATCAGCCCAGGCATCATTAAAGTGGTTATTTGTTTCATGGCTAACTTCAATCCTATGAAGCAGAGAACCTGATTTGAGACAACTTGTGAGGTCCTGAAGGTATTTCTGGAAATACCAGAGTTCTGTCGCATTAGATCTGGCTCACTAAAATGAAGGATAGTGATGATCATAGTGGCTGGACTCCAATGTGCTGAAGTTGCACTGCACATGAATTTTCACTGTAACTTCACATTGAAAATACACCTGCACCCTTCTGCAGCCAATGAAGCACTCTAAAAAGTCTTCTATAAAAATTCTAGCACAGAGCAGCTCCAAACTGTGCAGTCAGATAGGGACCCTGTGGAACAATTTATCCGAAGCTCTTTTCTTTCAGTCCTCGTCATCCTCTCTTGTTCCCACTTGAAACTATCATTCTCTTTGCTTTTCAAGATGTTTCTAGGTGTTACAGTGACTTTTGCTTTAGTTAGGTTTGTGGAGGACTTTCAAGTTCAAAGCCTTGTTTGGCTGCTGAGGGATGATACTTTTTCACTGAATAACACCTTTGTCTATGCCTTGTGTGACAAGTTTTATCAGTGTGGCGGCTACCTGTAGACTGTCTTGTTGGTGAAATCAAAGTTGGTGGTTTGAACAGCCAGTAGATTTTATTTTTATTTGGCCTCTGTTTAAATGATTTTCTGCATGCATACACAAATGATAAAAAATCGATTTATTTCAAGCAATCACAGACAGAATGTGAGGAAATGCTTCTATCCAAAACTTAGCCCACAAAGGACATTTGAGTCAAAGAGTTACATTTATTTGTCTTTTTGTAGTGACTAAATGTTACTTGAATGTGTCTTGCAGGAGCTGTTATTAGGCTGATGGTTGTATCCAGTCCTGGATACAACAAACCATGGAACTCTGCTGGCCACACTCAGCTACAGGTCTGGAACTAGTCCATTCAATCCAGTTGTTTAGTGCAGGATGTAAATTGATGTTGAATTTGATTCACTGTTATTAGGTGTGTCAATATGAAGAAAATAGAGTCCTGTGGAAAATAAAATTAACGGCTAAAAATCACAATCATTATTTGCATCGGGCTTTTCTCCAGTAGGTGTTCTGTGAAGTGTTAATAATATGCAATTGATTCTATGAACAAGCACGTGCGCTCTTTTTTATCAAGGTTTTGAATGTTTGTCAAAACAAGATCCTTTCAGCTCTGCACAAAACACTAAAAGGTCTGTCTACTTTTAAGGCTTCTGTTCTCCTCCTGGGAGTCCAAGTGAGGGGAAACGTCAAAGTTTGCTGAATATTCAGGTGACTTGGACCAGCCCTGTCTCTGGATCCACACACTGTGGATACAGATTCTACTACTTCAACACCTTATTATAATGGATAACAACATTTTGTCAGGCACAAGCTGTGCAGAAAATGTATTTATATATTTTTCTTAAGATCTGAAGCCCCATTACTTCATTCTCTGTAAGCTGCAGAATAATTGTTTATTCCATACACAGGCTAGTCCACCTGTAGTTAATTGGACTAGTAATTGGCTAGGATGGAACATTTTTTGGGAAATGATAGAAATGTTGTGAGCAAAGGACTGGACAACTTTTATTCTTGCTTTTCTTTGAGCAAGAATAACAGGATATGATGATTATGTTATATTTAATTTTACACCTATACAGTCAGCACTCTATTGAGGCTCAGAATCTGTCCAATAGTATCCAAGAATGTTTTTCAATGTGTACTAAACTATTTTTAATGAAAGGACATAGAACATCTTCACAGATGTGTAATAATGGAAGGGGTTTTTCCGTATTTTCAAAGGAGATTTTCAACAGCTCTGATGTAAAATTGGTTATTTCCTGGCAGTTAACACTCACGTTTCGCATAATAAGATTTGTTTTCCTAGCAAACTGATGCCTTAGTACTGTAGGATTAAAATTCTAAATCATATCAATGAAATGCCTGTTTCCATTTTTAATTGTTGAAGTCAGAAAGGAAATAAAACTACATAATTGCAAATGCATTTGGATTTCAATTTTAAGAGAAAACTGCCATTTAAAATAAGTTCAGTAACTCCTGGGAGCCCAGATAATTTTCAAAAGATAATAAATTTGAAAAAAAAACCCCAACAACCAAGCCTCAAGTGATGTATATTTATAAACAGGAAAATAATTTTCAATTGAAGAGTGGTCTCTAGAGATCACTACACTTCCACAGTAAAACAATTCTCAGCTTGAATCCAATCCAATTTCATAGCTTTCTACTGTCCTATCACTGTGCCCCGATCAGTTAAGATGCTAATTATTTCCCCTTTGATCGTATCATCCAGTTCTGATGATATCAAAGCAAACCTAAGTGAATAAACATACCAACATTGGACATTTGACATCATCAAGTGGCAAGGTTCACTTTTACCTCCTGTTCACTTGTAGTGCAATTGTCAAAGCAGAGTAAAAGTCCTTTTGTAATGTGACACAAATGGTACCATCTGTATAAATGCTGTACACTTTCAGGGAGCAAAGGAAAAAAATAAAGTTCTCATTATTAAACTGGCTTTCTACACTGACTTAACCTTTACAAAATGAAAAATACAAAGTCAAGAGGTAGTTATGTTAGAAAATATTTGCCTGGATTGCTGTATTGATTCTTTTTTTTAAAGGGAAAGCCAAAAGCATATAGTTACAAAATGCATTCATTATCCCGTGGCATGTTTCTGACTCCAGTGTTTTACAGTCTTCCCCTTCCCCCAATTCCTTTCTTAATGGTTACAGTACAGTATTAACTAAAAAGCAAAAGACTCCATCTTGTCTGTAACATAAATATGAAATTTGGTGTTACAGGAGAGGTAATATTTATTTTAAATATTTGTTGCTTTTCTGACAAAACTAACAGAGAATCAGAACCCTGATTTAACTGTTCGTGGAATGTCAAGAATGTGTGCTTGAGAAAAGAGAAACACCTTTGTGCACCAGAACTGTAGGTCAGATTCTCATTTTATTTTTATACCTCTTCAAATAGTGTTGGACAATATATAAAGAACTTAGGCAGAGAACAATTTATGTTTGTATTCACCTTTGAAGTGTTTGGGTTGACAGAGTAACATAGAGCAAAAGTAAATGCCTGGGGATGCATTTTTGAGCAGAGGTAAAACCAGGAGTACACAGGACAAGTTATTTGTGTTGCAAATATCTCTTGCAGAATGGGCACTAAACTGATACGAAAGAAGGAGTTATTTTGGAGCCTGATACAAAGCCTTTGAAAACAAAAGTTTCTTTTCTTTGATTTTGAAGTGCTTCAGATCGGCAGTAACTTCAGTTTTGAAGACTCATTTAAATCACAGCATCGTCAGCCAAATGCTTTCCTAGCATTGCTGAAACATTGTTTCAACACTGATTTGTAGGAGAAAGAAACCTCTTACTGAGCCGGTGAGACCACTTCCTGAACATTTTAATTTTACGGGAAAAAGAAAATAGCCATAGGATATTGAGAACAATAGGCCTAGCAGCTTTTTGCTGAGGGAAGTCTGACAATAATGGGCTTTGATTTAAATACTTATGCAAAAGTAGTTTATCTTTCTTTAGGAAATCTAAGGAAACAAGGGAAATGCTACTGAAGTTTAATCTGATGTTTTTCCCACTGTATTTATGAGGCCAGATTTATGATATGAGTCTTTATATCAGATGTATAACTGTGAATATGAATGTGGTCTCCCCAAATATTGCCTTAAACTATAGATTTTTATTATATTAAAATTCATTTATTAAAATATATTTGTCTGGTCTCAGATGAGATATGGACTATGTAACAGATCCTCAGAGAAAAACTGAACATTCTGATAACTTAGTTAGAAATGTTGCTGCAGATATTTAAATTTGTGAATTGTTTTAACCCTGAATGCTATGTATTCATGAATATTATGTTCTGAGGAAAACAGAATTTGGGAGCCCTAACTGTGTCAGGATTTATTTCTGCTGATATAAATATAGGTTCTACAGAGGCTTTTGTTACATTATACTCTTCCCTAAGGACTTCCTCTTGACTTCTGCTGGAAACAGAAGACCAGGCTACATTTGTTTCATCCTGCCATGGCTACCCTTGTGATCTGCCTTGAAAAAAGCGAGCATTCATATTGAGTATTTTCCAAGGAAACTCAAAAATCAACATATTCAATGGGAATAACACTTTGTCCATAAAAGTATCATGATTCTCAATATTATGCACCAAGTGTTTTTATGTTCTGTAATAAAAAGTTCATGTATGCTTACACATATATAAATATCTGGGTGTATTTGCATGCACATATTTACATGTGTAAGCACACAAATGCACACACATAAAACATTCTTGTCATTGATTTCATCTGTGATGGTATGACCTTAAACATCTATGCTTCTTTAAAAGCATTCATAAAGATGTGCTTAAAATTGCCATGTGAGGAGTTCCATTGACTTCAAACAAGCTCTCATATTTTGCTGAAGTAGGTTATGACTGTGTACATCGTGTATTTTTATTATTTAAAGTGACCAACTATTAGTCATCATTTTCACATCTTCTGATGTACTTAATTCTATTTCTTGGGAGTAAAAATATCAAAGAGATTTTTGGTTGAAAATTTTCAAGCATTTCTGAAAAACTTTAGGATGCAACTTCATGAAATTCAGCTGAATTCTTTCACTTACCAACAGTTTGTTCTTCTATAAATGTTTTATTAAGTAATAGATTTGCATCTCTTTAGTCAATGGCTAGATGGCCAAATCTTGGCCAATTCTTTTTGGGTTTTTTGGACAGGATTTACTTCAGGCACTTTTGTGGAAGTATGGTACTTTGAGTATCTCTTCAGACATCATGGCAATAGACAAGCACTTCCATGGGTTGATTACTGAATGAAATCAAGCTTTAGATCTAGTTTTCTGAATAGAGTAAATAATTTTAAGAATGCTGCTTTAGGTTTTCTTATATATTTGTTACAATATCAGAGAAACAGATAATGAAGTGGTGCATGACTCTGTGTGTGTGCAGCTCTATGTTTGCTGATAACCATGTCACTGCATAGCATCCCCTGATCCAACGGGGGATCAGATTTGCTGGATACAATGGAAAGACTTTCAAAAGAGAAGACCAGTACTGAAAACCCTTTTTCACAAGCCTGGTCTGTATTTGTGCAAGACAAGGAGAGATCATCATATCCATTTAACCAAACTGCCTGTATGTGTCATGCCACTGTTATTTCACTTGTCACTGAAACTTGTAATTTCAGTTTCAAGCCCATAATATCTTTCAGAAGATATAGCCACATAGTTGTATAGAACAGTTGCACATTTTTACAGAAAGGAACAAAAGAAATTACTAAACCTTTTTTGGAGTGCTGGAGCAGATGTTGTCTACATCCAACACTAGAATCCCCTGGGAAAAAAGTAATCTCCTCTGAAGTAAGTGTGCATCTGCCTACTGCTTCTCCTGCTATGATGGATAGTTACAGGAAATAAACTGACTCAGCAATGGTGCAATGATTCTCACTCCCTTCTCTACTCCTGCTACTTCCTCCTATTTAGAATTAGTGGATGGATACTCCGATTAAACCCGCTGTTTAGATACAAACTACAACACTGATTAAATGGATTGTTTTGCCAAGGGAGATGTAGCCGAATTGCCCATTTTTCATTCAAATGTTCAAGCTTAGAGAAGTAGCTTCCAGCTCTAAATATATTGAATCACCATTAACCCAATGAAGGGGGTAGGAATACAGATATACCCTTCTTATTATATGAGCAGAGTTGCTTGGCTGATAATATGAATAATTAAATGGCAGTATTTATTAGATCCTTTTACAATTCGATTCCACATGACAAGGTGTTGATTAAAATTACAACAACGAGAATTCAAGATACCAATGTTAAAGTGTTTGTACAGGTCTGGAAATGTCCCATTACACAGATGCTTTGCATAAGTAACTGGTTGAAAAAGAAAAGGCAGAGAGACTCTCCAGAAATCAGACTTACCAGAGTTATTAGTTGTTCACAGTTGGAAAGAAGCCACTTCCCATGGGAATCAGTAATTGAACCCTGTTCATTCTGCTCTGTACAATGATCATGACTTACAAGTAAAGCAAAAAGCTTTGAGAGCAGCAGAAAATGCACATACAATCTGAGTGATGAGTTTTGCTATGTGGAATGCAAATGGGAAGAAATTGCTTTGAGAACATGATAGAATATAAAAATGTTTTATTTGTAGCTCTGTTTATTTCAGCTTTCAGTTTGGGTTTCTTTAGTACATAACAACTTGCAATGTATTGCAAGAGAATTAAACTGATGTATTTGTGTTTATTAGTCATGAGGTTTTAATGTAACCCTCCAGATTTATAACAGCTTTTAAATGGACTCATAGAGTTTTAAGGCTAAAAGAAATGGTTATGATTATCTAGTTTGACCATAGACCATTTCCCCTGGTGATTCCTCATTGATTCTGATGACCTGTGGCTGAACTACAGTAAATTTTATAGAAAGATAGTAGTAACAGAATGTGAATAATTTTCACATTTTATATCTCATATGATAATCTCTAAGCATCTTGTATTGTTTTCACATGCCTGAATATTTCCATTGTCTACTGCTGAATACTTAAATGCACAAAAGGATTCAAGGCTCACTTCATAATTTGCTGGTTTATCTGTTCATAGATGTTGCAGTCCTTATACATAGTTGTAAATTACTTTGCTCAAACAGAAACAAATCAAGGACAAAAGTGATAACAAGCCCTTTTATTTATATTGATTCTGGTCCCACCCACTCACTTCCCTCAAAATTTCTCCATAAAAGTTTTTAAGTGGGTGGTATGTTTTCTGACATGTTTTATGAGATTTGAATGTGCAAACTACCTGAAAGGATATCTCTCTTAAAATAGCATAATACAAAAAATAAACATAACTTCCCCATATTAAAATGGTATAGACACCTGGGGGCTTTTAGGAGTAGCAAGGAAAGCAATGAATGTAATAGCCAAATATAGGCTGAATTTAATTGTGTTGATAATTGTGTAGCAGAAATTTATCCCACAGTGTTTGAAACTGAGTGTCTCATACTTTCAGTGTTTTTTTCCTAAGGATATCAAATAAGAAACCTTAGGAATGAGTACAATTGACTTTGTCAAAGATACAGGAGATGGGGAAAACGGAATTCCAATTTGCAAGATTTTGGTTGGAAAACATCTAAGTAAAATTATACTGTTCAAATTAAAGAAATACTGCTTAAAACTAAGAGAACATGACAATTGTGGAAAGTGGTATTCTCTTTAAGGATGGAGTTTTAAGAAAGACTCACAGCCATGAGAACATGTTATTGCTCTTTATGTTACTGAGAAGACATAAGATTTCATGTGACATAAAAACTAATGATTGGCAGTACCCCATTTACTGTGAATTTAATTTTATACTGTTGAGCCACCACTGATTGGTAGGGTTTTTAATATTTTTCATATGTATCAGCCCTCCAAGAAATTATTACTATTACTAGTAATATAGAGTATCATCAGTTTCATATGTAGCTATATACATGGAACATGAATGAATGTGCTTATTTTATGAATGAAGTTCCCAGTAGTGTGGAGATTCTTGAAAGTAGCACTGGTGAGAAATGATTTTGGGTTTGACATTACTTTTGGGCTGTTAGGAAGGTCAGAAGTTAGGAATAAGTTCTGTTCAAGTCAGGAAGAGAATATTAATATGTATGTTGGAGTTCTATTGTCCACACGTGCCTGGCTTACAGATAAGGAACCTGCCTCTGGAAGGGACAGTAAAAGTCTTCTTTCCTAAGCTCAGGCCTGTATTCCTTGACCTGAAAGATAATGATTTCAGCCTCAGATCTTTTTCAGGTCTATGTGTCTCAGTGAAAAAGATTTACAGAAAATACAGCTGCAAAAAGTAGTTAATTAATTAACTAGGGAAAGCCCCATACTAAATGACCAGTACTAGTTGGACAGTAATCCTCAACGCTGTGAAAGGAGAATGTTACTTACATCTTCAAAAATGAATTTGCCATTTCACTAAGAAGTCATTGTGAGATGCAGCAGGAGTAATTCTTTCCTCTTCACCACAAGAGGTGAAAAGAGAAATTTCCTCAAATAATGCTTTTTGTACAGCCTCATGATCTTAGTGCTGTAGCTGTACGCTAAGAAGAGAAATGTTTCTTTTATTCATTGGTTGACACAGAGCCTATTACAAATGGTATTTTCTTCTGAAGTAATATTAAGTGAATGAATGCAGAGATCCTGGCACATTTTGCATTGGTATGAAAGGGACGGAAATTCATAGTTTAATTGTTTATTACCATATTGCTTTCTGGTGTTTTGGCTGCTCATAATGATTGTCATTTGCTTTCTTTTGACCAGGCAGCTAATTAACTAAACTTTCCATAAATATTTATTGGCTTCTGAGTTCTATGTGAAATTCAACTCAATCCAAAGGTAATTTTTAAAACTGTGAATGCTTTAGGTCTGAACTGTAAACTAAGCAACAGGGCTTAGCACACAGTGTGTGCTAATCCCACTCTGATTGGAAGCTGTAAATTTTCATTTCACCACCACTGGGTCAGTTTGAGTTCAGTTATGCTGCAGAACGAAGCAGTTTACACATTGCATTACCACTGCATGCTACGTCATTCTTTCAGTACTGAAGAACTGATTGTCAAATATTATTTGTTGAGGTAGAATCTCAATGAATATGAAAGTCCTGTTTTATTGACAAGATAGAAATACAATTTTGGGGAAGTACTTAAGCAACTAAATTGAGATAATGATAATTTTAACATACATTTTACATTTAATAATATTAATATTTTAATATTAAGTAATAAGAATTTGTAAGACACTTCAAGAATTTGTGACTCCTAGTAACATGCTTTTTAAGGATTAGTTTGAAATTCAAAAGCCCTCCTGATTACTTGCATATAACTGAAAATAGATTTTAACCAGTATTTATGATTTTTAAGAAGTGTCTATCAGATTTATTTTCATTTTAGTAACATGATCTATAGTAAATTTAAAAATTCATATAAGAAAGACAAATCACTTTCTCAGACTAAAAATGCATCACTGGTGATGGATCATTGCCCTTTATACCTTCGTCATCATATCTCACAACACAAATACACAAATTTGTGCACTATTCAGAGGGTTCAGGAAACTTTCTTTTTCAGTGATTTATGACTGTTGCTCTTTTTTGCATGATTCTGCAGAAGAAATAACCTGCTACCTCTCTCCAGTGCAATTTAGATCATGCCTTCAGTAACAGGAACAGTTCCTATGTAAATAGGAACTCATGGCTGAGCTCAGAGGGTACTGAGCAGCAGGACCAAGTCCAGCTGGAGGCCAGGGACTGACAGTGCATCTCAGGGGTCTTTAGTGGGCCCAGTTCTGTTAAATGTCTTCTTTAATGGTTTGAATTACGAAGCAGAGAGTACTCTCAGCAAGTTTCCTGCTGACACCAAACTGTGAGGAGTGGCTGATACAGTAGAGGGTTGTGCTGTCATCCAGAGGGACCTCGACAGGCCAGAGAAATGGGCCTACAGGACCCTCATCAGATTTAAGAAAAGGCAATAAATATAGGGGGAAATTCCGTGGTTGGGAATAAGCCCATGCACCAGTATGTGCTGAGGATCAACCAGCTGGAAAACAGCTGTGCAGGAAAGGACCTGGGGATCGTGGTGAACAAGTTCAAGTTGAACATGAGCCAGACACAATGCAGCAAAGATGGCCAGTGGCATCCTGGGCTGCATTAGCAGGTGTGTGCCAGCAGATCAGGGAAGTGTTCCTTCCTCTCCACTCAGCATGGCTGAGGCTACACCTGGAATACTCTGTCCAGTTCTGGGCTCCCCAGGTCCAGAGAGACATGCATATACTGGAGAAAGAATAGCAAAGGGCCACTCGATGATAAGGGAACTGGAGAAAAGGCTGAGAGAACAGGGACTGTTTAGCCTAGAGAAAAGAAGGGTTGGGTGGATTTCAGCAGTTTATTTAAATATCTGAAGGGAAGAGTTGAAGATGGAGCCAGGCTTATTTCAGTGGTGTCCAGTGACAAAACAAGAAACAATGTGCACAACAGGAGCTGAGGAGAAAAGGGTTTTTTTCATGTGTCAGTGATGGAACATTGGCACAGGTTGCCCAGGGACACTGTGGAGTTTCCCCCTTGGAGATACTCAAAAACTGTCCTGGGCAACCTGCTGTAGGTGACTCTGCTTGAGGAGGGGGGTTGGACAAGATGATCTCCAGAGATCCCTTCCAACTTCAGTTGTTCTGTGTGTGAGCTCTTAAGGTTAAGATTACTCAGTAAAAATTACTAAATAAAATAAAAGCCCTTGTTGCCAAAAATGGGGGTAACTTTGATGAATAACTATTATGTTGCTTTACCACGTGTTCTGGCAGAGTAGTGTGCATGGAATACGATGTGTTCCGAATATTCATTTACTTTAATTTTGTATTTTGTGTGTGCTCTTTTTTACTGGCATGACACTGCCTTGAAGCAGTAGGAAAGTCAGCAGAGGAATAACAACAGAGCTAGAAATTGGGCCTCGGTAGAATTTCATCGTTGTGATAGCAGTCTCCCTCAGCTGAGGATTTAGTGCTAAGCATCAAGAAGTATTCTTAGCAAGATAAATATTTACAGAGCAATCTCCATTTCTGCAAATGATGAACAATGCCAGCTGAAAACCATGTGTACCCTTGGTCTGAGTCATGACTATGGTTAAACTTCTGTCTGCTGCTGTTTGAACTGCTCAAAGACAACCAACCACACCCATTCTGGTTCAAGAAATACAGTGAAGAAGAATATTTCCAACTTTTCTATATTCTCTTTTCTGTCCTATTTGGAAGCTGGCAGAGATGTTATACTTACATGCAGGGAACTTCATAAAAATCAGCCTTATTTTAATTCTGCCTGGCTGGTTCTTGGTTTAGAGAACCTGGAGGCCAGATGCTGCAGGGAGGGTAGACTTCCTGGCAGTAACCCAACTTTATGAATAAAGAAAAGTGCTCTGCAGAGAATGAAGAGCTGGCTTTCTAAAGTTTGGAATGATTTCATCAATTTGCAACCAGAGCATGACCAGTGATACTTCCCATGTACTTCTGTTATAACAAATGAAATAGATCGTAATAGTCAGCTGAAATATTCTAAACCACGAGTAACTGGAAGAACAACAAGTCTGCATTTGGAAGAGGAACAGGGAGGGATTTAAGTGCTGCTAGATATTAGCTGACTCATTGATATAAAGGCCAATCATAGGTCCCTTTTAATAACTTCTCCTCCCTTATAGTTATTAAGATCTATCATTTCATTAGAGTGAGTCATACTACTGAGGACAAGAGGTCACTGTAGACTTGGTACCACACTGCTGAGAGGTGGTAGAGGCAGAAATACACTCGTTGTGATAGTTAGATGTGACTAAGTGTCTTGGTTTGTGAGAGTATTACCTTGGGCTCTCAGGACAAAAAGGCAGTTTAGCTATGGCATGTGAAATCAGCTGAAGACTACTTAAATTAAAATAAAATGTAGAAAGCATCAATTTTTACAAACCCCTAAACAGACAGAATGGTTTCATTATTTTCAGGTATCTGCCAGGAAAAATTAATGATTTTACAACTATGGTAGGTCTGTGTCAATACATTTTCTTTCACATTTGTGGTTTAGGATGAAAATTTGTGAGAAAAATCTAGTTTAACACACTGTTTAATGGGTGTTATTAAAATAATAATAGGCAAACAAACATATTATAAGGAATAGTTCAATGATCAAACTGAACTCTTAATTAGCTGTGACTGAATCTGTTAGCCTTCGCATCGTAACAAAAGCTGTCAAAACAAATGAAATTGATGCAGGAAAAGGTTGTTTTCTGGTTTTAGTCTCATGTCAGAGATTTGAACTTACTTCCTTTTATCTAAGACCCTAAAAAGCTACTTAGTGTTATAACACAGGTCTTTATGTAACTGGTGAAGGACACAACTATCAGTTCTGCTCTGAAATAATTTACAAAGATAGATCATTTGGTATATGTGGTAAAGTTGATCTAGTAATGTTGCTGAGAAATGCAGAGACTATATAGGTTTCCCTGTGACCCCCAGCTTACTGCTGTGACCCAAATCTCACTGCTGTTACATTAGCAGTCGTTATTTTCCTTGCTTCCTTCCTTAACATAGCCTCACACAGAACTGTGAAAACTTAGATAGAACAGCCAGCTGAAGAGCTTTGATTTCTGCAGCTTAAAATAGAATCTTTGAACGTTTTTTGAACTTTGAATCTCAAATCTAGATTTGAGAGCTGTGATATCCTTCCATCAAGTGTATTGTGTGCATACACTGTCTAAACATTCACATGGTGATAGGGGAAGAATGCTTCCCTAAATAAGCAGTCATTCTTATTTTTCCTAGATGTATTGCTGTTTCTTCTTCATTGTTTTGCATCTCTCATATGAGGAAAGGCTGGGAGAGATGAGCCTGATTAGCCTGGAGAGGGGATCTTACCAATGCATACAAATATCTCAAGTGTCAAGAGGATGAGGCCAGGCTCTTTTTAATGGTGCTCAGAAACAGGACAAGGGGCAATAGGCACAAACTGAAACACTGGAAGTTCCATCTAACTATGAGGAAAACCTTCTTTATTTTGAGGGTATCAGAGCAGTGGATAGGCTGTCCAGAGAGGCCATGGAGTCTCCTTCTGTGGATATAATCAAAACTGCCTGGACATGATCCTGCGCAACCTGCTCTAGGCAAACCTGCTTCAGCAGGAGGGTGGACCAGATGGACCAGAGGTCTCTTCCAATGGCAACCAGACTGTGATTCTGTTTTCTTCAGGAACTTAGGCCTCTCAGGTTAGTTGTTCCTAAAATCTAGTCAAAGAGCAGCTTCCTCAGACACTGATGGCAGTACCAGTGGCACAGGCAGAGGTTGTTAGCTGGCATAGCTGCCACTGAGGTTTTGCATTCTCTGCTCCTGTAGAAAACCGTCAGTCAGAGGGGGAGTCCTGGAGAGTTGTGGGTATGCTGAGAGAATACAAACTGGTTTTATGTGCTCATGACTTCCTGGGTTGAGGGGAGCATTCTACTTCATTTTCTGTGAAGACAGACTGTCAGCAAGCAGAAGAAAATTTCATGTGGCCCAATAGTTCCATAGTGCATGAGCTTCAGAGCTCTTGTTTTACTTGGAGAGTCCTACTTGTAGCTTCCTACTAATCTTGCAAATTCTACTGATGTGCCTGTCTATTTGATACTTGCAAAAATACATCAACCATATCGGCTTGACCTCACCAGGAAAAAACACTCTCCATTTGATGTATTTATCAAAGAGACAAATGCTAAAAAAATTAGTCAATGACATCACTAGCATCTACATTTCATTTGCAGTCTTTTAAATCCATGACATTTACTTTCTGGCAAGAAATGAGAGAAGCATCATGTGTCCTAAATCACATCAGACTTTGCTAGCTACTCCAGTGACTTACAACCTAGAGATGCATGGCTATGTTATCTTTTTATCAGAATTAATTAAATTAAGACAATTCAGCTTTTTTCTTTTTCATCCTTATTGGCTTAATAGTGTTTGATTACTATCCTGTTTTTACAAATGATAATTAGAAATCTTGAGAGTCTTCATTTGTCACTATATGCTGACAGATTTCAGACAGCATTGCAGCTCATTTCAAACACAGTAATCACAAAGTAAGAACAAATTCAAAGAGGAATTTGCCTTCCTATCAGCAGGTTTTATATTAAAATCTAGCTTATATATCGACTGCTCAAGTTCTTTATGTCCCTTAGGCATTTTTATAAGAAATAAACTTTCAGCATTTGTAAAATTTCTATCTTTCCCTTGTATTGATTTAGAGCATTAGGCCAAGCTGAATTTCTGTAACTGCTTCATGAAAGTAATAGCCTGATTGTCTTATCAAGCTTGGAAGAAATCCAACAACTCTAAACACCAAAGTACTTTTTAATAGTCCTCTTGGGACTTTTTTATCATGTGTTATACTCTGTGATCTGGGTTATTATCTTTCCTCTTACCTTTATGCTCAAAATGGAATATGATCAATAACAAAACTTAATTCCAAGCTCATTTCTTCCCACTGTCAATAGACAGCTCAGCTGTAATTCATTGTCATATCCATCTTACCTGCTATACCTGTGCAAGTTTAGCAAGTTTTCTCTTAGAAAGAATTTGTGAAAAGTAAAGTTTAGAGACTCAACTGACAATTAATAGGAGATAATGGATTTTCAAGTTTTCAAATATTCTGCATTTATGACTCCTTCAGATAAAGCCCCCGATTTTATGCCTCATACTCAAAGAAGGATTTCTTTCTTGTTAAGTGAAAGGGCTGCAGACAAACACCCACTGAATTCAGTGACCATTGGGTCTCCCTGAAGAAAAGCTTCACTTGGAACTCTACAGACATAGATATTAAATTAATAATAAACAATGGACTGTTGCAATAAATAGTTTTCATTGGCACATTAAAGAACTACTATTACCCTTCCTTGCCTTGAGTTTGACAAACAAGCAAAATGTCAGGAGATCTGCCTTCTGCGTGGCTTGGGTGGGTGGTTTAGTTTCGTTTTCCTTAGTTCCTGTCTATAAGAATTGCCCCATAGGGGTTAATTAATTTTTATAAAAGGAAGGGAGATTTTTGGGTGGAATTCATAATAGAACTAAAAATTATCAGTACTACATTTTGGAATATTGAAAATAAAGTTATATATAGATTTTATTCTCATTCTTTGCAGACAAAATTATTTTCCTCTTAGGTACTTTTATGAGCTTCAACATGTCTGAGGCAGAGCATGCACAATTATGTGCAGTAGACTAAAATTTGCATTTCTGAGTTAAGAATCTTAGTTGTGTCACTGATAATGTTGGTCATTGCCTCATTAAATTAAAAGGATTATTTTTATCTTCTGTTACTAGGTGATAACACAGGAGAGGATATTTGTGTGGAAACTTGAGTAAGAATCAGCACAGGAGAGACATATAAAATGGCTACAGTGTAATAAAGAAGTATTTGGGTTAATCCATTGCCATCCATTTTTATTCTCCATTCCACTCCATTGCAGCCACAAATATGAACTTGACAGATGTTAGTAAAAGGCTGGATGTAGTCCAGGCTACAATGATTGCTGTGGATAGAAAGTTTAAAAGTTTTGGCTCAAGGCTGCAAGAAGCTGAAAGGAAAAAAAAAAGAAAAAAGAAAAGAATTTGGACTCAGTGACTGATGGACAAAACATGAATTAAATTGATGAACTGTAAAATAAATTCATATTGAGAATACAATGTTGATACAGCTTCATGAAAGTAAGAAAGGGGATAGCTTCAGATCTGCTTTTTGTTGTTATGGCTTATAAGGTTGTTGAGAGATAAGTAATTTATCACTCTTTTTACATTTTGGGGGGCGGATTTTCTGTGCTGGGACTGGTCAAGTGAAAAACACGAGTATAGGATTAGTGAAATGGGCAAGCATTAGCATTAAGGGATAGAATGTCATAATTCTCATGTAAATTTGAGACCAGGGTTCAAGTTTCAAAAAGTATATTTAAGACCCTGCACTATGGTCCAATATTTCAGCTTAAGTAAGTGTTTGTGATTGTCAGAATGAGAATAAAAATTATGAGCTTGGAACACAGCTCACCCTCTCTTGCCAAGGTAGGATAAGCATATTTCTTTATTTCACTTCCCCAATGCCACTGGTTGTTTTTGGCTAAGGGCATGGAAAATATATCTAGCTCAAGAATACAGGAGTGTCTTTGTGACACAGAGTTGGTCTGTTTAGCTATCTTTAATAATGCTGTTTTTATTCACCAGACTCCTTTCTCACCTATTGCGTGTTCTGATGATGAGTTCAATGAAACCTGTATTGTATTAGAAGTACTACTCCACAACTGAGCTACTCTCTGCAACTAAAAAACCTGTTTCTAGCCAAATAATATTTTTGACTTGCTCTTGCTAATATTGTATATTTGTTTGGCTCAGGAAAGCACAAAAACCTTGGGCCTTGGCCAGAAAATGTTCCTATTGTTTTTTTCTGAAGGGTTGGCAGAAAGCAGTTTTTTATTTTAACTCAATCTTCACTGCTTGGCAAGAAAATGCAATCTAGGGTTCTTTACAGATGATATTCTAGAAATGAGAAAATACAAACAACAGAGACTTACGTGTTTGTAGTGAAGTTCTACATCTTGGCCCATTCCCATTTGACCTTGGCTATTTTCTTGTAGCAATGCATCATTTTGTTATCTGCTCTTATATCTATCATTTAAAAATCCCTGTTTTCCGGGTTAGTAAAGCTGAAATCCAGAACTGCATCCTTCATGTTAATGCCTCAAATTTGGCTGAGGTGTTTCTTCCATTATTGGGAAGTAAGCAGTTGAAGTAGCCCTGAAGACTGGTTATTTATCCAGGAGGGTAACGTCTTTTATGACCAATAGGTATTTTTAGAAGAAAGACAGAATGTTCCTTCAGTAAAGCTTGCAGAACTTTTTCCAGTAGAACTATGCCTGTTTGATGGAAAAAAATGTTCCAGAGGAATGTTCGTTCTGTCATAGATATCAACAGAAAATCATCAAGGAGGTGAGCTTTTATTTTCTTGCCAGGTTTTGTACCAATCAAGCAGCTTGTCAACAGCTGCATGACCTCTTTTCTAAGCTCTCTAGGCAAGCTCTCAAGCTCCTTCATCTCCCTGTCCACCACTTGATGGGCAGCCAGCTCTTTCTCTGGGTGCTTGTATGGCTCATGAAGTGGTTTGCTGCTGGCTCACCTCAACTTCCAAGTGTCTTGCTAACTGGCTTTCTTCCCTTCTTCTGTTTAGCTCCTCAAATGCCTTTTCCACAGACTGCCTTGTTCCTCATCTCCTTGAGGCGTGGTTCCTGTGAGTGGCCTGTTGTCCATCCAGCTGGCTCCCTGATGGGTAAGGTCAGGAATCCAGCTGGTTCATGTCCAGAAGGTGCTTCCCAGCTGATTGTTTAGCTGCTGTGAGGACTCTCTGCAAGGCTTGCCATTGCAGGGAACTGGTTTCTGCTGATGGTTGGCTCAATAGCATTGGCCAGGCTTTTTAAAAACTTTCCTACCACAAAACGAGGTCTGGGTTTTTTTTTTAACTTTTATATAGCAAATAAATTTGATAATTCTTTAAATTCCTTGTACAATTTTCACAGAAGAATCAAATCCTAAGCCTAAGTGAGCAGGAAGGTTTCTTAAGGACCACTGTAAACTTAAAAAACTGGAAAAAAATTTTTGCTAACAGATAATATTTTCCTCTAATTAAAAGATCTTCCTCCTATGGGTTTCTAGAAAGACTTACATGGATCAGAGAAGGTGACTAACTTTTCAGGGATAACACACTATACCAATTAAACAAATGTTTATCTCAAAAAATACCTTTCTGTCATTTGTAAGTTTTATCACTATGTGTGCTAAAAGTGAAAACAGGGTGAAGGACTGCAAAATGATATTTCTGATAATGGAATTTCACTTACTATATCTTACATCTAAGAATATCATCTGGCAACAGTATAACAACAGTTATCTTGCTATATCTGGCCTGCGAAGGAAGGCAAAAAACTATTAATTAGGAGCATCATGAAGTTTATTTAGGACATCACTATTTAGAAAGTTTTGGGGTTTAATTTCTGTATTTTCTATTCTTTGAACTCCTTTCTGGTACAGATGCTATTTTTTATTTTATTCCTTATACCTCACATGATTAGTAAGAATCTTAAAGAGCAGCTCTTGAGCTTTTCTCAAATGCTCTCAGCAGTTTGAGAGACCAGGTAAGCCTTTTGTAGTGTCAGTCAGTGGAGATAAAAGATGTGTGGGCAATACTTAGTACTACCTTGGAATTCATGATAATTATGATGGTCAGACTCTATCCACTGAAGTGATAAAATGTCTGCAACAAGTCTTCTGTCAATACTTCACTATTTTGGAATATTAGCCTCTCCTCTAGTACGAGGTGAAATAGTACAACCGCATTGGGAACAAACTTGGAGTGACCTCCTGAGCCAGTTCCCTTTCTGTGTGTTTCCCAATGAGTGCAAAGCTGCTTTGTTCACAGTGCTGGTGTAGATACCTGAGGTCTTTCCAAAAGAAGCAGAGGAAATTCACAGAGGATACACACTTCTGTGTAGCTAAGGGGATGCAGTTTAAGGCGATGAGAGAGAAGTCCTTTACACAGTTGTTTTGAATGTTTATTTGAACAAGATATAAATCTTCAGTAAGTGACCATTCTTCAGAGCCACTGATCACCCATAGCTTCAGGACCTAACATAGGCACTGATTCATACTCTGTCTCCTTTTCCAGTGCTCCAAGCTATTCGATGTTTTCCTCTTTGGCACATGTTAGAAGATGATAAAAGCTGTTACAAATCTCATATCCACATTGAAGCTTGGACAACTGTAGTGCACTCTTGGTATTTAAAAGCTATTTCCTGCAGGCAGTCAGGCCAAAGGAATGTATCCAGAGTATATTGCAGAGATTTAAATATGTCTCTCTGGCTAAGGAGAAACCCTAAATCAAGCCAAAGCAACATTTGCATACCTTGTAATTAATGTGAAAGTTTTGTACTATGTCACCAAAAACTCTCAACCTGTTCTTTGGCAACATTTAGATTGGAAAAAGGTGAAAACAAAGCTGTGCAAATGGCTAGAAGTAATTTATAAAACCAAAGCAATTAGATTGGCTTGGCTGAAAGTTCTGAATCGGACTGGGAATAAGGACTAGTTTTTCTGAAAGCAGTTTTTTGGAATATCTTTGTGAACTGTGATGCTTATAGCAAGCTTTATATTCTGGGAAACAGTAAAAAATTATATGCTTTTATGTATACCATGTAGGAAGAGAGAAGAGGATGTTACTTGCATATGGTAGAGGGAGGAATGATTTCTGTGTTTATCAAAGAGAAGTTCTCCTGAGCCTAGTGGTCCTTGCTAATTTGGTTAGTAGTATTTATCATTATGCAAATATCCACTCTTCATGAGGTTTTTATTCATTAATAAATCACCAGGTTTCTGTGGTATCTGGTGAGTGTTATTACATACTATACCTATCAGTGAAGTGAGAAATCCTGCAAAAAAGTTTTATCTAATGACACTATAACACTTGATGTGGCTAGTAACATTGTCAGTGCTTTACCCAGTTATTCTGTATTTTGGCTCCCTATGGATTGGAGCTCAGTTCCAAAATACAAGCCATGTCTAGGCCTGACCACAGCAGTCAGAAAAAGTTATCTTCACCAGCACAACATTGTCCATAACCATTTACAAAGCCAAAGAAAGTATCAGGCAATGTGGGAGGACTTAGAAATCCATTAATGCGTGAAAAACAGTTTCACAGAAGCTGGATATGGGTTTGATAACACAGATCTATTTGAGAAGGAATTCTCAGACTTTACTGTTCCAGAGTTCAGTACAAAAATCAGACTTGTTATTGAGTTCTTCTACTTCCAAATTTCTCCCCCTGAACCCTTTGGGAGGCATTATAGAAAATACTATATAATATTAGCTAACAGGCTTTTAGAACTGGTTACAGTAGGTTTACACAGCAATTTGAATGCCTGCCAGTGTTAGTGTTTTTGCAGAAGTGTTTCTTCCTTTCCACACCCTTTAAACATCCGTAAAGTAGTTCTGAGAAAAGAAACAAGTGTAAGGATCATACAGTATGTTTGGCATTTCTGATAAAGAAAGGCCTGATTTATGTGCCTTCTGCACACCACTCATTCTCAATTCATAGTGTTAAACCCTTTTTCTCCTTGCACATGCAATTTCTTTCTCCCTCATAAACAAAGAGGGGTTCAGAAAGGCAGGTGAAGTTGGCTTACATGACTTAAATGGTGTTTTGTCGTGACAAAATGGGAGCACATTTATTTTCCTTGAAGGTCCCTGGTATGATGATTGCAGAAATCACTGGCTTTTGTTAATCCACATACAAATACTTAAGCACAGAGGAGAGAGGCACGCTAACCATCTGTAGGGAAAGCCATTGCTCTCCATTTTTCCATTTCCCCTCTACAAGGGTTCTTACAACCTTTTGTGTAGAGAATCTGTGCACCAGAGAGAAAGTAGACCTTGACCCTGTTGACCACTGTGGTCTGCTCTGTCAATAATATCCATACTGAAGAGAAGTCATTAGGCTGTAGATTGGAGCATCCTGCAGCATCCCCTGACACATCCAGCTCTACATTCTCTGTGTGACCACATATTGATAACATGGATATAAAATTCTTGAGCATGTGCTTTGCAAAGGAAAACTAATATGGACTCACTGGTTGTCAGAATTATTCTCTTGGAACTTTCATTTGACAATAAAACTCCACCCTGCAGGAAAACCTTCCTACTCGTGGTTTTAGATTAATTCAAGACAACATACAGAGCATTTTTAATGTTATTCTACTGTGATATTATTTCAGAACTAAATTCAAACAAAATAGAAATAATATTTTCCAGAAAAGATAGTTTGTAAAAATGGGTCAGTATATATTTGCAACCTCAAAGATAGAGTTGAGGTTGAAAATTTATCATGAACAGGAATAAGTATTATTGGATGTTCAGGTAAAGAATACCATGCAGTATGTTGCAGTCACTCCTTAATACTTTGAAAAAATGACTTTTATTAATAACTTCAAATTCTCTAGTTCAGTAAGCTTTCTGGAACATTAAATTTTTAGATAATTTATCTTTCTAATTAAGGCATTATGTAAATTTTATGTTATTTTATCTGGAAATTACTCTGTACCCTTTAAAGATAACAGTAAAAGAAAAACACCTGTTATTAATGTGTGAACTCCAAAGGAGAAGGAGTTCAAGAGTCTATGCACATTCAAATAATATTGAGGAAACAAAACTGCTGTTTGGTTTAGTTTAATATCTGCAATAGAAATACAATAAATTCCCTATTCAGAAAAAAATAAAACCCCACACAGAACTGAGCTGAAAAAATGCCTGAAGACATTTTAATTTGTAAAACTTTCACTGTTTGCTTGTAAGCTATGATGAAAACATTGGATATTATATATATAGTCTTCCCTCTTTCTAGATCTTACTCCCATTCTAAGTTTTGACTTTATCTGTGTGTGAATAAAAATATCTTTGCGGCAACAGGTGGAAAATCAACAACAAAGTTATTTTGAGCAACTTCCTATGCACTCCTACACATTGAGGACATCTGAGCATTGGTTGCAATTGGTTTTTATTTTCTTATCTTTCCCGAGCAGAGGCAAGATAATAAGGTTGCTATTGTTTTGTATTTAAAGCACAGAAAACCTGGAATGTGCCAGGAATGAAGAAGTGCTGTGGGTGCTGTCATGGGCAGAGCAGTGGCACGTGCCATGTTGCACACTAGTGAGGGACCAGGCTGGGGACTGCATTCTCCTGTGACCTGCTTTTACCCAGGTGTGCTACCAGCGCTGTGCTCATGTGCCCAGATACCAAAGAAACTCCATCTGCTGGCATTCAAGGGATTTGTCATCCTATTTCTATTATCAAATGGTAGTATTTACATTCAAATATCGTGCTGGTAAGGTAATATGCCAGATATTTGGTGTTGGTAGTGAAAAAACACTGAAGTTGGAAACATTTCTATTGCTTTATTGGAAACAGCTCCTTTAATATGTTGCTTTAATATATTCTTCTGAACATTTTTATCTTTTCATACAAAAGCACCTGAAGTTTATACTCAGCTGAATGTAACTTACATTCAGAAAGAACTCAGTTTTGTTTCTGTTTTCTGAGCCATCTGCAAAGTAAGCACAGGAATCAACAAACTTACTCACCAAGCCAGTTGTTTGTCCTAACTCAGGTCAAAACACTGAAATTTTGTCCTGTGAACATTCTCTGAAATCCAAATGACTTGTTATCAGTCTTCCTTTGCTTTTGATCCTGTTGTAGGATGATGTGTTTTCCTAATGATGCAGAATCTCTCATTAAGTTCAGGAAACAGGATATAAGGATAAGTCAATTGACTCAATTTATGGGCATAATAAAGCAGACCCTATTACCTTCAGCAATCAAGGCAAGATGAAACACAAAGTTGTAAAGTTATTATGACAAATAACTTAGTATTTACCTGCAAATATGGAGTTAATACATTGTGGTTTTGAGGCAGAATTTGAGGCACTAAAACCTGAAAACAATAATCATAATCTATTGTTTAATGTGTCATCTCAGAATATTTCAGAATGTATTCAAAGCCAGAAATATCTCTTACTAAAGCATGATGAACTACAAGAATTTTAAAAAGTATTTCCTAATGTCTGCTCTACATCTCCTTTCAGCCTTTCTGAGTCAGTGTTAACAGCTGGGGATTTTTTTATTTCTTACTAGCAATATAATTAAAAACAAATTTAGCAGAAGCATAGAGGTTTTGTCAGTTGGAGGCCTGTTAGTTTTTAGGAAGGTGACTAGCAATATACACAGCTGTTCCTGACAATTATGAACTTTAAACAGTAAAGCAGGGGAAAGGGGCTGAATTTGCCAAATATGGTTACCTTTGTATGTCAGTGAAAACAAATCACTGGACAGGCTGGAGTTCTTCCTGCAGCATGCTGAAATCAAACTTGTTTACATGTACTTCATTACAGACATTACAGATGAAACTTAATAGCTTCCCAGAAAAAGCAATGTAGTAGATGCTTCCAAACTGCATGGAATACAGTAGCAGGTAAATAAAACAACAGTTGGAACGTGTTGGAGCAAGTCTAGAGGAGGGCCATGAAGATGATCAAAGGGCTGGAGCACCTCTCCTGTGAACACAGGCTGAGAGTTGGGGTTGTTCTGCCTGGAGAAGGCTCCAGAGACCTTAGAGCACCTTCCAGTACCATAAGGGGCCTACAAGAGAGCTGGAGAGGGAAGTTTTACAAGGGCATGAAGTGACAGAACAAAGGGGAAATGACTGTAAACTGCAAGAGTGAAGTTTTAAATGCTAGGAAGAAATTCTTTATTGAGAAGGGGGTGAGGCACTGGAAGAGGTTGCCCAGAGAAGCTGTGGCTGCCCCATCCCTGGCAGTGTTCAAGGCCAGGTTGGATGGAGCTCTGACCAAACTGGTCTAGTGAAAGGTGCTCCTGATCATGGCAGGGGGTTGGAACCTGATGATCTTTAAGGTTCCTTCCAACCCAAACCCTTCTGTGATTCCATTTAAGCTATGGTGCTTTGCCTTAAAGGAAAAGAAGTACATTTAATTTGAGCTGAAATACACTCCAAAACTGGCAGAGAGATGATGATTATTCATTCAATGCCTTGAATTCCATTTACCTATAATCCATCTCAGTTCAAAATTATGAAAAGAGGTCTTGTGCTTGTACCTTTATTGAGTCTGTCATGGTGCAAATATTGCCAAAGGAGGAATATGGAACAATACATAAAGAAATCTGTAAAGCAAGTTGTCAGCCATTGATACTATTTCCAAGTATGGAACTATGGTGCTTTGTATGGGTTGTTTTTCTTGGGAATGTGTAACTCACGGCTTTGACTACCTACAACATTCTCTGTAAAGCCAAATGCATTCATCTGGGTGTCTTATGTCCAAATTCAGGTCAAACAGAAGTACTTCACTCATTTTATTTTTGAATTGTTCAAAATGTCTTCTGTGGTGTGACACAGGAAGTAGATATTTTAAGGAGAATTATGTCAGTGACCCTTACTTATAACTTTTACGTTTGTTTGAAAAGTGTTTTTGAATCTTAAGGAATTTTAAGTGCTAAGTGCAAGGCATTATGGATATTATACAACTGTATGTTCATTGGCATTAAAATTCAGAAACAAATTATTTCCAGTGCCAGAACTTATTCCTATGTTCAGTCTCTTAACAGGCAAAATTATAATGAAGTATGAGCAACACCTTTCCTGTGCCAAGAAAAACACTGCATTTCTAGACAAGGGGCTGAAAGTGGAGTCAACATTGGAAACATTTTCACCATCCACTTTGTACAGCTGCTGGGAAAATTACCTTGTAAGCCTATTTACCACGTCTCACCATGCTTTTTCTCCCTTGATATCTGTGCCTACACTTCTGAATAACTACTGCTTACCACAGTTGTCAAAATAAAATATAACAGCAGGTACAGTGCAGATGCTGTGTAAAGTAAATGTAATAATGATAATCATGATTTTACTAACTCAGTGAATGGAAATTTAGCTTGGGAAGAGGGATGAGCTTGCTGTCCATCACCATTAGTTCATTCATCAGCTAGATGCTGCTCTGGGCAGCTGGTATGCTCCCTGCCTCTCCTGAACTTAGCTTGGTTTTTAGCCAGAAAGATTTGCATTTCTTTTGTTTGCTTCTTGTACTTGCTGTGAACAGTAAGGAAAAGGAAACTGCTGCTCTGGGAGGAATTTGAAACTGAACACTTACAACACCTGAAGAGCTAGAAAGCATCATGACTCTGTACTCTAGGATTTGCAGTCATTTGGGAGGAGCCCAAATTAGCTGATTTAGCTGGTTGTTAATTTTTAACTTCTCAGGGGACAGTTTCCAGGGGCTGTAGTAGCTGAACCTGATTTTGCAAAAGCGTTTATGGGGTCCCTTTAAAAATCAGTTTGTTGCTGCTGTTAGGCAACTTGAATAATTTTTGAATGGTACTTGTGATCAAATAATATCCAGAGAGGGAAGAGAAATTAATATTTTTGTCTTTGTTCGTAACTAAGCTTGTTCTGGGATAGATTTACGTATGTAACCCCCATTCTTCTTCTTCATTGACTTTCCCTCTTCAAACTTCATTTGAAACATATTTTCTTTCTCCTGTGGTTTGTTACTTAACTCCATTACTTAGTAACTAAAACTATTTACTGACAAATTCATAGAGTGGTACAGACTGGCTTATGAACAAATGTTTTACTGGTTGCCCCCATAGCTACAGCTGAAAAAAAAAAAAAAAAGAAAAAAGAAAAAGCATACATGTTGAGGTCTAATAATATTATATGCCTGCAAATTAAACATGGAAAGCTTCATAAATCTTATAAAAATTTATTAATCTTTTTTAGATTTAGATATTTGGCAACATATTCCCCTCCATCTTCTAGTTTTTGAAAGCAGCAAAAACTGAGCTTTGAAAAAAAATACAAACTGATGTTTCCCCAGTACAAGAAAGGTTAGAACCAAAGTGAAAGGCCTAACAAAGAAAAGAAAAGAAAAGAAAAGAAAAGAAAAGAAAAGAAAAGAAAAGAAAAGAAAAGAAAAGAAAAGAAAAGAAAAGAAAAGAAAAGAAAAGAAAAGAAAAGAAAAGAAAAGAAAAGAAAAGAAAAGAAAAGAAAAGAAAAGAAAAGAAAAGAAAAGAAAAGAAAAGAAAAGAAAAGAAAAGAAAAGAAAAGAAAAGAAAAGAAAAGAAAAGAAAAGAAAAGAAAAGAAAAGAAAAGAAAAGAAAAGAAAAGAAAAGAAAAGAAAAGAAAAGAAAAGAAAAGAAAAGAAAAGAAAAGAAAAGAAAAGAAAAGAAAAGAAAAGAAAAGAAAAGAAAAGAAAAGAAAAGAAAAGAAAAGAAAAGAAAAGAAAAGAAAAGAAAAGAAAAGAAAAGAAAAGAAAAGAAAAGAAAAGAAAAGAAAAGAAAAGAAAAGAAAAGAAAAGAAAAGAAAAGAAAAGAAAAGAAAAGAAAAGAAAAGAAAAGAAAAGAAAAGAAAAGAAAAGAAAAGAAAAGAAAAGAAAAGAAAAGAAAAGAAAAGAAAAGAAAAGAAAAGAAAAGAAAAGAAAAGAAAAGAAAAGAAAAGAAAAGAAAAGAAAAGAAAAGAAAAGAAAAGAAAAGCCGAAAAAAATAGAAAAAGAGAATGCCCCTGAATTGTCTGGAAGAATTTCAAGTGATTTTAGTGAGCTTTGGATCCACACCAACAATGTAGGCAAAATTCAGTTTTACTGTGGTACAGACCTCTGTAAATGAAAGCTGGGATTTGAGGAGGCTAAGGAGGTTAGGGGAAGGCGAAAATTCAACTGCTGGGGATCTGAAAGCAGGAGTTAATCAGTAGGGTTTCTCATGGAGAAATGTAGAAGGTTGTGTGTGGTGTCAGTAGAGCTCTGGAAAATTTGGTGTCTGAGAAACCACAGCATTCAGTTTGAGAAATCAAAGGAGATCACGTCCATCCCTGGGATCCATAGGAGATCATGAAGGTGAGCTTTGGGGGAGAGTTTAGTCCTGTAAGAGCAAGGAGTTAGGGCAAAGGGACTGGAAACACTCAGTGGGTTTTGGGATGTCCATCCATGTAGAGTCTGGGGCTGGTGGCTGGGCAAGCACATGGTTTTGTTTGCGCTTTTTAGCCTTTCTGGGAATTGTTTTCCTTCCTTGCAGAAGCTGCTATTCAACCTTTTGAGCCTCTTGGAGGAGGAAAGAAGGGAAAGAGGAAGAAGACAAGGTCCTAATCCAAAGAAGTCCCTGAGTGTGGGAGGTTAAGACTGGAACCGGGCCTGGGAAAGAGTGGTGTAGGAATTGAGAAATGAGCTGTGCTCATTAGAGAAGGGCTTTCTTCCCCTTTGGAGAATATCTGCTGGTACCAAGAGGAGCAGCCAGCACTGAGCACTGACCCTTGCAGGGTCCTGGGCAGCAGTGGCAGGAGCAGCTGGCTATGAAGGCAGAGGAGGTTAAGGGTTGGTCTCATCTCATGGTCTGTCACTGCAGGCTGTTCCTGCATTCTAGTCGTGTGTGAGCAACATAGGAAAGTTTGTAAACCCTTCCTAGAGATTGTGTAGTTCTCATTTAAGGTAACAGTTGGTCCTTGTATATATTGATGATGAGACAGTCAGGATAAAACTGAAAAGGTATGTAGCAAATGTTGACTTCCAGGCATATGTATTTATTTTTAAAGTTGTGTATAAAAAACCCTCTACAGGCACTTTGTGAATGAGCAAACACAGATCCAAGCAGTGGCTGCAGCAGCCATAGGTGACTGCTGAGTAGCCAACATTTATATTTCAAAAAGTCAGTGCCCATTTGAAAAAGTTCACCGCACATTCATGTGTCACTGCATGTTTTTATGGCCCTGCTGTGCATGCAGAATTGTTTGTTTTCTTCAAATAGAAAATGGTGTGAACCTGACCAGCACTACATAATGGCTTAGGCTCCTATTCTAACATCTGGATCCTTTCATACTGTAATAGACAAACAGCTAAACATTCAGTGGCTTAATTTCTTTTTCTTTTTGTAATTCTGAGGCATTCAGATGCTTATCAGATCCTGATGGGCTTGCTGTTTTTACTTAGGCAAAATCACTACTGACTTTGAAGCCCATATCAGCTTTGTTTAGCTAATGAGCATTGACTTGAGAATTTGGCCCCAAATTCCTTTTATAGATAAATCATCTGGAGCTCTCACATAAGCAAACTGATTACTTATGTTTCCAGTATTTTTTGGGTTTCCAGCATCAGGAGCATCACAGAAGTGAATGACCTTTCTCACAATCTTTTCATTTCAAAGTGGGATTGCAAATTTAAAATAGAGGTTTCTATAAAACACAGTTTTTCTGGCAGGAAAGTGAAGTAAGATCAACAACTTTATATGCAGTAACACTCCCACAGAAACAGATAGTAGTAGTAGTATCAGCCTTCAGGAGGAGCAAGAATGACAAAGAATATTAGGAAATAGGAGTGTGTGACTAAACTTTTGAGGACTTACAGCTGCAAAACATTATACAACATGTGGGCAGCTACACAGGTGTTATAAAACTGCTGGTGTTGAGGGACTATTTGATTAGCTAATTACCCTTATAAAGGGACAACCTAATCTGTGTGAAACTCCCCCATCTGAAAACTTGTTTTGTCATGCTATTTTCAAATTTTCTCTCCACAAATTGCAGTTAAAAATAATTGGAAATTTAAAAGAAAAGAAAGAAAAAGAGAATCCAATTTGTCACTAAAAAAATTCAACTTTTAAAATTCCTCCCTGGTGGTCTGGTATTATTAAATATTCTCCTTGATTTTTTTTTAATCTTGGTTTATTGGAGGGAGAAAAACAATTATCTGTAAACGTAATTTTTAATGCGTGGTAATAAAAATAAATGGTACAGCTCTGCTGCTGCTCACCTAAATCTTCTTCCCTGGTGGTCTGGTGGTATTAAATAATCTGTTCCACATGTATTCATCATTTGCTGACAGGAAAAGGAAAACTTTTTACATTTTATTGTCCACAAAACAAACACAATGTTACTTGATCAGGTGGGTAAGACTTTTCTGAGGGTCACTCAATAAACAAAAGAAAGATATGACTTTCCCAGGTGGTGTAATTTTAGCTCTCCTTATTTACATGACAATTATCATGAAACTAGAAGAGCAGAAATTATTTCCAGGATGCCCTTTGTGTTCAGTTCTACTTTGTCCAGGTTTTGTTTGTTATGGTTTTATTCTTTTCTGCAACAAATTTGCTAAGTAATGGGTGTTTGCCACAAATTATCTCATTGCTGATGAGGCATTAATTTACTTCAGGATATTTACTGTCTGTTTTACCCTCACACATAACATCTTTTCAATGTAAATCTCATGGTGTTTTACTGAATTAGATCAGCAAACATTTATTTCTCCTGTTTCAAAGACTGATAAACTGATAGGTGCTGGTGTGCAGTGTGGACTTGCCTGCAGCTCTGTGGAGATCCCATGACAAGAGAGGAAAATAGAATCCCCAGTCTCTGGGGTTTTTCCCCATCTTACGAACCTCTAGTATCTTCTACTTCAAAAACTCTTCATGTTTGTGTTCATTAAATCTTCGTTTTCATTTCCCAAATGCCCTTAAAGAAAATCAGCTTTCAGCAATGGAAGTGGAGCACTCATTAACTCTTACTCATCATCTTTTTTGGCATGTGTGCAAGTTTTAGAAATGATGCTGGAGAAATTTTTCCTTCTCTAGTTTAAAACTGTAAAGTCATGGTGTGTGTACTCTCAGAGGCCAAAAAATATTGATTTGATGGACAGGCTATTATTGTATTAACAATGAGTTTTGAAAATACAACATTTCCATGCTGTTATATTTCTGGTTTTGGCATGAAGTTAAATAAGATATTTTAGAGATTTATCTGTCCTTACTGATGATACTTTTCATTTTTTAAAACAATATATATGATTTACTTATTAAATTCAAGCTGATATTATTAACATATAAATCTCAAGTTTTGTACTGGGTGTATACTTCATATGGCACATTGGGGATGTTGACAGAAACTGCTTCATTTCCTTTGGGTTGTTTTACTTTGATACAGTTTGGACATTGGAAACAGCAGTGGATAGAAAATGCACACTGGATCACTTTGACAAAAGCTGGTGCAGGGGCTGCTTTTTGCTAAAAAGCCTGTAAATAACAGGATCATAAGAGACTGCCATGAGATGTAATTTTGTTCTCATTATGCTGTGAAGGCTTGATAACTTGAGAGAGGTAAACCACCAGAGAAGAATAGATTCCCTATGACAATGATCTTAAAAGTAAAAAATTGTTCTAAATGGTTCACAGCCCTTTCTTGGAAACACAAATATTTTTGCTTTAAAATAGGAAGATATGTACTTTTGTTTTTAAACATGAATTGCTTTTATCTCAGAGGTATAAAATAATTAACTTAAACTCTGATAAAATCTGTAGTTTGTAATTGAAAACATGTGCATTGTGGGACCAGTGGAATGTTTCCAGCCAAGCTGTGTGTGGCAGAAAAGAATCTCTACAGAGCTCAAAGCATTCCTGGTTTTATGGTAAATGTCTCTCTCTCCTTACTGAGTTCTTATTAATCAGTTTTGTTTACATGGAGTTGTAGTGATTTCTGAAGAGTAAAATGCTTTAAGAACATTTTGAAAGATACAAAAGAGTCCTTGAGGGAGCAGACTTTAATTTAGCAGCAAGTTCCATTATAAACCACATTGAGTGATAAGGCTTTAAAGCAACCCAAACTTGTTATGTATGTGTGTATTTATTTTCTACTGATGCTGTTGGAATGTCTTCTTGGGAAACTCCCTTACAGTGGAGTGATGAATTGTTTGCGTGGCCATGATAAGGATATATTTTATTAGGATATAATACTTACTCACATTAACTACCCTGAATATGTTATAAAAACTTTTTCATTAAACAACTGGTCTCTGGGGCATGTATTTCCCAGGGATAGTAACACAAACCAGAGTGCTGTCTTTGGGGCAAATGTCACACTGTTAAAATAGAAGATTGAAAAGGAAAACCTAATCTAAACCCCATTATTTGTCTCGAGCAAGCAGCCTCTTTTCCCTCAAAATATTACTTTTAAGAAAATACTTCATTTAAAAAGAAATTCATAGCTTATAGAGATGGCTAAGTTCTCAGCAATGGGCTCTATTGTCACATTCCCAAACAGAACATATTTCATTTATTTCCTAATAATTTTAAATGTCGTACCATAGGCTTGATTGGGTTTTAATCCCTGTAGCTTTCCTCAGAAGATGATTTTTGTGTAGGTACACAGGAAGAAAAGTCCAGTCTGTGTTACAAAAGCTTCCTAGGCCTTACATGTGTGGTAGCTTGTGTGTAGAACTCCTGTGCTGCTGTGGCTGCTGCTGCTGTGGGACTCTCTGTAGTCCTGTTAGACAGCTCAAAGAAAGCTCAGATGGATGTGTGTGAATTGCAGATCTCTTTGCAGAGTCTATGGAAAATTCACTATCTGGTTGTATAAATGAGTACTGGAACAATATTTGATAATAGAATGACACACGGGGTTTGCAGGTACTTGATTACTAAGAATGCTTTTAAAAAGGCCGGTGATAAAAATGGAAATTCCATTGCATGGATTGTCTACAGCAATCTTTCTGGTAGGATGGTGACTGCAGCACAGATCTCTCTAGCTTAAGTTGATTGAAAAACTACAAGTAACCATTGGAGGTTATTGTTTTCTCAGAGATCTCACTATAACTTGAGGAGAGAAAAGCATTTTGGTAATGAAGTGTGTTACAGCAAAGGAATGCAATGTTTTATTCTCTACTCTGAAGAACTAGGATCTTTCTGGTCTCACTTCTATAAATTCTTTCTAATTTCAGAAACTGAGTTCTCAAATCTGGAATCATTACTCCAGTATAGCTGCTTTCAATATTGGTAGAAGAATGTAAACAACTTCATACTTTGAAAGAACTTGGAATTATTTTTGTTGTGGTTTTTTTTTCCTTTCATAAGCCAGTCTGAGGTAGAAAGCTACCACAGGACATTGTCTCTGAAGCCACTGAAGAGTTTTCAGTGTTGAGTGCTAAGGTCTAAGTTTTGAAAAAACCTCTCAGCTCTGGGAAAGGCACAGAGATATCCTAGAATAAAAATTGTTTCATTTTCAGGATAAGAAATCATGACTAAAACAATGAAGAAACAGTGTCCTGAGCTCATTTAGCTATTCCCACCAAATCTATCTGAAGCATTAACTTTTTGTAAAAGCCAAAACAGATTTGTCAGTACAAACAAACCTACCCTTGTGCTAATATGTTTTAAAGTACCGGGAACTTAAATATTAATTACAATAAAATAGTATTTAGTCTAGTATGGACATGAATCTAAAGAAAGCTAGTTGGTGTTCAAACAGAAGGGATCGTTTTATCACATGACGGAAAGTAAGCAGTGGAATCCTGATCTCAGTGCTTATGTTTAGTGTCGAACATGCAAAAATTTCATTATTATTTAAAAAACAATTAGACAAATTTCTGAGAGAAAAACATTAAATACAAATTTACTGCTTTGGCTTAGAAAGTCTTCAAAGTAGAGATTGCTAGGGGGTGAAAGACTATTGTGGCCAAATACCAGTGTATGATATATAATCCTTCTGGAGCATCCTTATTGGCTATAACAGGAGGCAGCGTGGGGGATTAGATGGATTTTGATATGGCTGTTCTTCTGGTGATACACTGCTGCAATATCATTGCTTTGACAGCACTGGTCCTTTGTCACAGAGTAATTCCTCTTGCAAGCTGTTGGAGCTGTTAGTCTCTTTGATGCTTGCACTAATATCAAGGACATCAGTCTTCATAGTCAAAGTTAAGAATTAAAATAGTCAGTATTTACGAGCATTGTGCTTATTTCTCTTATTGCCTCCTTTTGTGACTTGGAATTCTTCAGCTTGTGTGCCTCCACTTATCTAACTTAAAAAAACTGTTTTTGGTTTTCATTAACTAAGATTCTGGGTGATGTTGAAATAATTGATTGATACTGAAAAGGCTCTACCATGATTTTTATTTATCATTGTTCCCTTTAATTTTCATATTTTCATTTATTTCACAAATTTTTGGAGTTGTGCAAAAACAGTGATGTAGAACAGTGGAACACACTGCTGAAACATCAATCTGGAGGGGTAAAAAAGCATGTTTGGAAGGGAAGCTTCAGTTTTGAGCTGTAAATCTCAGGAAAGTATAATCAGCATCTGAAAATCCTCAAAAACAGTTGTATAATCTTAACCTAATTATTATTATGCATTATAGCAATACACTGACTTGCCCTTAATCATATGGAATCAACACACTGATACAGGAATTATTTATCAAAACTTCATGACTTTTAGTCGTCTCAGCATATTATGCTGTCTTTCTTTAAGGCAATTGTGAGTCAGAATACAAAGTTTCTTGTATTTTGGATTCTTCTTGAGAATATACCTGTGGGCTTCTGACAGGAGAGGGGAGTTGCTGCATGAAAAGCTCTGAAAATGGTGGTAACCCTCACAACCCCTTTATTTCAGGCAGTCTCTGTTTTGAAGTCTGCTGAAGCAGTTTGAGCAGCCTAATTGTGCATGCATGGTGTCATACACATAATTGTAAATAGTTAAACGGGAGCCTTTTGTTCTTTAAATAGTTACCATGCATACGACTTGATCTGAAGAGTGGTAGTTTACTGAAACAGGTAGGTCTGCTATCTTTGTGTCTATGCTGGACACACACTCATCCTTGGTACATGACAAAAATAAAAACATTTATAGACACACAGAAGCCAGAAAGAAACCTGGAAGTGCCACTGTTTTAAAGAGAAATCTGAGCTGTGACTCTGAAACAATTGCAGCTTGCAGACCTGTGGGTGGGATGGCTTGCGGTGCCAGTGTCAGATCTAGAGGCTGGAGATGCAGCTGTTTGACAGCACTGTGAGACCTCAGTCCTACGCTGAAGGCTCTCAGTTCTTGTGCCAGTGCAGCTGTTGACATGAGAGCTCTGGGACTTCAAAGGGGGCAGAGCAGCCCTTCTGCCCAGGGTAAATGGGTGAGAGCTTAGTCCCAGTACTGGGAGAACATGGTGACAATGTAGTCACTAAAAAGTCACTCAAGTTCTAACACTGACTAGTGACATGCAAGGCTTACATTGTGTCTGTCAGGTTGCTGTCTGGATGTGGAAGAAAGAACTGTGTCTTTCTTGAGAAGGAATGGAAGCTCTTCTGAGTGCAAGGATTACATTCAGGATTACATTCAATGGAAGGAATACATTCATGACAACATTTGTTAGTTGTGTCTAATAAAGCCAATTAGGTGACATCATCATCAGAACTCGACGTTATTTTCTTAACCTATAACATAGGTTAAAAAAATGAACCTATCAAATATAACTTTGCATTATTCACATGAAAATCCACAAATATAGGTTGACTGTAGAAGTGCTTTCAAAATTCAGTGCATAGAAACAAATACCTTGCCATTTTAAAAAATAGTTATAATGTACCACCCAGTCCTCCTGGGTGTTTCCTAAAATGCCAAAATATTCAGGCATACCATAAAAATTGTTTTGTGTTTAGAACTAGAGTGAATTTCACCTTGTGAGTAGTCCTGTGTGACACCTTTGATGCCGTTTCCCAAGCAACTGCTGAGATTTCTATTTCCTGCCCTGTCTGTGAAACACCACTGCAAGACCCTCAGAGAAGTGCACAGCCTGTGTGGCAATAGTAATGAGACAGGTTCTTCTGCTCTGCAAAGCAGAGGAACATCCTCTTCACATAGAATATATAATACAGTGTGAAATAGAACTGATTGTCTTTTGGTACTAAATATTAATGAAGCAGTATTATAGAACAATGTGGTTCTACATTTTTTGTTGTGTGACAGTCAAGTGAACACAAGTCAATTCAAATGTAGATATTGGCAATTAAAGGTGAGGATTGGCTGGGTGAGGTAGTATTGAATGTCCAGAATAGTTTTGAGCAAATGGAAGGCCATTTTGTATGGTCATACGGTCATAAAATAGCCAAAAATGCATTAAAAAAAAAAGGTTTTAACTGATGGGTTAGAAACTGAGTACAGTAATAAGCTGAGCACACAGAAATCTTCCCCAAGAGGGTAGGATTGCTCTTCCTTTGTAACCTGCTGGCCATCAGCTCATTCCAGGGCAGAGAGTGGGAGCTCTGGTGATAGAGGCAGCTGGTTCAGTGCTTCCAGGTGTGTGTTTGTCTCCACAGCTGCAGGTTGTGCACAGCTCCTGCACTACCCAGGAGAGCTGCTTTTCCAGTGGCTTTTTCAGCCTTCGTTATCCTCACACTAAGCACTAGAGACACTGTGACATTGAGCATATGGACGTGTTCTACAAGAAGCTGCACTCCCCACAGGTAAATAAGCTGTTTTATGTGAGAGGAAGAGGTGGTTATGGATACATTTTATGTGCACTGTATACCTCCCTTGAAACGGGTCAGATAAGCTGAGCAATGTCAAACGCAGAGTTGGTTTGGCATATGGCAATAGCAGAATTAGTAGTTTTCTGAGTAATTTAACTCTCCCCACATTTTTTCTGCTTCCCTCATCTGCAGCATTATCACATTAAAGTGTATCAAAATGCTGGCTGCTCATTAGAGAATGAATGCATCTCTGGCAGTCCATAAACTAAGGCCAGAGCTTCAGGAGTGCTGAGAGCCTGGCAGGTCCAGCTGATAGCAACAGGAGTTGCAGGTGCTCTGCATGTCTGAAAATTCAGGGCTGTTTTTCCCCCAGAAATCTGTCTTAAAGCATGGCTCTATGTGTACTGGGGGAAAGGTATTAAAAATGCCAAATCACACACTCACGGGCAAATGAAGAACAATCATGTTTTCATTGTGTTTTCATATGTGCACTTGAGATAAATCTCTTAGAACGTCAGAGTGAAAATAAAATCCTCCATATAATTTGCAATTCCTTGCAATATATTGAACATCAGGATAGATCTGCAGTTTCACTGAGGGCTAGCCCATGTAAACCTGCAGCCCATGTCCTGGGGCAGACCCTTGCAATGGGCAGAGCCTCATTACATGCTCAGGCACTGGTTGAGAGAATCCTCTTTGAAGGAGTGAAGTTTATAGAGACAAGAGAGACGTACAGGGCTGAGGTTTCAGCACTTGCAATGGATGTCAAAGGGAAGTGTGTTTTGAATGTAGAAAGTTATAAAGTGCCATGGATGGTGATCTGAGCATCAGGTAGCAAAATTACTGATGTTTTTGGCGATAGGTGGATATTTCCCACATCTTTATTCTCCTTTCAGAAAATGAGGAAGTAGTCCCACACAAAATAATAATGTTGTCTCATTTCATAGACTTTGCCTTTGGTTTTTCTTTTTAAGAAAAAATGTGTTTATATTGTACTGAGGAACTCTAGAGAGATAACCACATAGCACTGAACAATTCTGTGTTTGGAGCCACGTGTTCTGTGGAGCAAATGGAGAAAAAACTGCATAAGTATTCATTTGCTGAACGAGGCAGGGATCTGCAGAAAAATACTGCATGCATTCATCTCATTAAAAGCACCATCACAGAATATGTAGAGCTGTCTTCTGAACTTTGTCTAGTTTGCTTATTTAGCATCAGTTTGATGTAGCTGTGTAAATGTGTAACTCTATTAACCATCAGAGGATCATCACAGAACTTAGTGGAATTGTGCTTTGCAGGAAGGCTGTTAACTGCATGCCTATCACAGGCTGTGGTATTGTAGACGTGGTTGATTAGTATAACAACAGCCTTTTCTTTGCCTGCTGAATTGTATATTCAGTATTTTCATAAGTGCTAGGCTCACTCAAAATTTAAAAACAACCCCTCCCATAAAAAACCTAAACAGACTTATCACTGACTAAATGCATCACTCAATGCATTTATTTATGAATGAAGAAAATCTGTAACTTGAGAAAGACCCTGGATGTGTTTACAAATGCTAAAAACCAAAATTAATAATTTTTGGTATATTACACTGCTAGTCATTGTCTGCATAAAGGTTATGCACTGCATTTTTTTGATGCTATAAGAGAAAAGCTAATAAATAATAATAATAATAATAATAAAAATGTAAAAATCTCTGTCAAACAAACCCCAATTCCATCTGATGGAGGGGAGAAAAAAGGCAAAAAGAAAGCAAAAAAAAAGAAAAGCTAGTTTTCATAAAGATTTTGTGTTTTAATTTTACACATAGAATAACCTTTAACTATGATGACTTTTTTGTAAAAAGTCCTTGACTTAAGACAGATCCTATTGTGGGGGGTTTTTTTGGGTATTTTGGGGGAGTTTTTTTGGGGTTTTTGTTTTTAATTCTTCTCTGAGATGTACAATTTTAGAGACAAACAGAGGTCTCGAGTTAATGCCCAACTGGCAAGTGTTCTGTGCCTTTAAGAGTCTAAGCTTGATTGTGATGAGGAGTCTGCATTCTTCAGAGTGACAGGAGTTTAAGCCCAATTTTTAAAAAGATGTTTGAAAAAAACCTCAGGGCTTCCTTCTACAGCAGCATTCTAGATACTGAGATGGAATCTCTTCCCCATCTTGTCTGCTGCAGTGTCCAAAGAAATTCTCAATTTCTTAAATGTTTTTTTTTGATTACTAGGACTAGATGCCAGTAGGAGGTAAGTTTTATTAAAATAAATTAGAGTGGAACAGTAGGTTAAAAGTTCTAAAGGAAGAAAAATAAACAGATGCAAGAATGGGGAAAGGAGAAGAAATAACAAAAGAATAATAAAATATTTAGTGTTTTTCAATTAGCTGTGCAGACAATTAGTACACTAGTGGATTATATCACAGAAATCATGTATATTAATTTTTTGCAACCATTATCTTGTATGTGATTTACTCCCCTCTAATCATTAACAATGCTATTAAAAGGTGGAGCAGATGAAAATTCTGGGTAGTGTGCAGGAAAATAATATGGCTCAGGGTCAAGAATGAAGCTGAAAACCAATAGATTTTAAAGGATAGAGGTGGGAAACTGGGAGGGAACAGAAACCTGAAAGGAAATGAAATGAAGAGGAAAGAATAGAGCAAAAATTGTGATCTGACTCTTTCCAGTTCCTTACGGTAGCTGAAGTGCTTTTCTGATAAGATGCTTCCTCTCTTCCCCAAAATGCTGCAGTTTAATCTTAATCCTGAACAAACCTTCGTTTCATGAAAGGCACAGCCTTTTGGAATCACACAGCTTTTCCTCACAATGGAAATCTGTTTGTACATCTTGAAGAAGATAAATATGTGTATGAAGAAGTCTCCCCAGGGTCTTTTCCAAAGCAATGAAGCATCCTTGTTTCAGGTTACAATGGCAGCTTGAGGGCAGCATTTCCATCCAGAAGAAAATGGCTGTGACTCTTCATAAATAGAGCCCTTCTTGGAAAATGAGATAAAATGCATAACCAGGAATGTGTTAACCAAAGAGAGAAGAGAAACATCAGCAAAATGAAAATGAACGGCTGACACATAGTTGGGGAAAGGTTACCAGTGGGAATTTCTTTGTCTGAATGGATGTTTTGTTGTATAAATAGATGTGTTTTTGTCATTATATGAGTTGCTAGTATTAATTAAAATTGTAATCAAATTTCCCTGGTGTTTTTCACACCTGAAAATGACAGTCCTTCACACAGCTGTAAGGATTCACTGAGTCAGAGTTTTCTGTTAATGTTCATATCTTATGTTCAGGTACCAGCTAATTAGACGGTGCATTTAAAGTGAGATTGTCCTTTCTGTATTTTTTTTTCTCCGCGGTTTTGAGTAGAAATGTCAGGCTGCTGCAAGAGAGCAGTAGCAGTGCTTTGTGACTGCCAAAGCATATCATATTACAAGGTCCACAATAGGTTTTGCACACCCAGCACCTTTTTATAAACACAGGCTCCAGGCAAATGTCAGCTGGTGGGAGGAAGAGCTGCTGGCCAGCCCAGCAGAGGGATGCTATGGCTTTGTCTCAGTGAAACAAGATGACTGCAGGTTGTGGCCTGCAGCCTGGCTGTGTGATGAACTCTCCAGTGTTTGCTTCTTGCCTCCCCCCAGCTCCTTGATTGATACTGATAGCAGCAGAAGAGATGTGCACACTAACATCCATTTTATAAAACGCATTGGCCCAGACCTGACCACTGGGCATGCCAGGAGCTGTGTTGTCTGCCACTTTGTCCCTCAGATACCCAGGGAAATTCATGGACTTTCAAGTCTAGCAATTACTTTATGCCTTTACAAGAAGGGAAAGAAATAGGATGGTACTTTTAATAGTAATTAAAAGCCAAGGATAAATTGTGAACATAAGTGGCAGCTGCTGGTTGCAAGAGCTCCTCTTTTGACTCAGCTTCCGGTTCTGGACCTTCTATTGTTTCACATCCTGAATTCTGAGTAAAAGTCCAGAAGGACTTTACTCAAGCCAACAAATATTCCCTAGAGGAAGAATACACTTTTGAGTCTACTGTACAGGAGAAACAGAATTGGAGAGTGAAGAATGACGACTGCAGGTGCACAAGGACATTTTTTCTCACTGTATGGTTGTGGTTTTTTTGGTTGGGTTTGAAATGTGCAGGTTTCATCTCATTACTTGTTGCACATATCAGGGTTGTGCCTCCCTTCACACATACCTAAAGGAATGAAGGCCTTCAATAGTCAATTTTCTCACATTTCCATTGGCTTGGGTATGTGTTTTCAGTTATTTCTTTGAAAAGTGTTAAGTGACTTAATCCTCTGCTTTCTGAATTACAGTGTGCTTATCTCTTCATAAGAAAAAAAATACTGCCTAATTATTAATCATTCTAACTACAAACAAAATTAGGATGAAATTATGATGCATTATTCTTGTACTATTTCACAGGAATTAATGTATTTAGATAGCATAACCTGACATACTGAGGGGGAACCTTTATGGGATCTTTCACCTTCACAGAGGCAAATCATAATTTGATCAGCACCATGATATTCATCATGCATCAGGTCTCTCATGCAACTGCAAAAGAGGCAGTCACCTCCTTAAGGTGTTTGTACAGGGGCAGTGTAGAGAGCTGCAGATTTAACTGGGTTGTCTGGCCCTGAGCATGCTCAGAGAAGTCACACCACCAAATAAAGTAACGACTGATGGGATTAAAAGGTCTCCAGAGAAGGACTTTTTGATTGAAAGAATGAGAGAAATATTAATAAATATGGGCCTTGTAATTTAGAGTTTTCTATATTTTGACTGTTTCTTATGTTAAAGGTACATTAATCCACACATGCTTCACTGCTTTCATAATGAAACAGGGTAAAAGGGTGAGAAACAAATTGACAAATGCCATGCAAAAGTCAATCTACCTCTCATTGAGCTTGACATTCACTATATGCTTTCAAAGAGCCTTGATTTCTGACTTCTTACTGTTCCATGCTTTAATCATGATCTTTATGTAAAAAATTTAATGAAGGGACAGCTTTTAATAAATTCTGCATTCCCATGAATGTGATTCATTGTTTTAATGCCTTCTGCTGATTCCTTATTTCCAACCCACTTGAGTTCTCTTTCTGTACCATAGCATCTCCCTTCTCTCCCACTTGGCCCTCTGCAGAATCCTTCCTTTTCTTTCCATCTTCTCCTCAGCATGCTGATGTGAATCCCAAACTGATAAACCAAGCCCCTTTGGTGCTGTTGAACAAAACTGTTTTTAGATGAAACTGCCTGACATTAATTTATTTAATTAATGTTGGATTCAAAGATATTTGTGAGTCCTACACTTTAATTATGCACTCCAAAAAAATAGTCATTTCTCTTCTTCATTTAAGAGCTGCTTGGTGATTATTCCTTAAGAATTTTGGGAATTTTCTGTAATCTGTTCTTCATTGAATGCACATTCTGTGTAGGATTAAAACCAGTCTGAAACAAGGCAGTTATGAGTTTATCCATTAATAGACTGTTTCTCTGTTGAAGTTGAGAAAATCATAGCCTTTCTTGTATTATCTGGGATGGTGGTAACACACAGCATTCTTGCAAGCCAAAAGACCCCTTTTGGGAATGAACAACCTTCTGAAATATTGTCTGTTTTTCATGTATCAACCTCATTTCTGCTGCCACTGGCGTCAAAAGCAATTTTCCATATGTGATACTTTAGTTTTACTCTACTAAAAGAAAATCTCTACTTGAAAAATTTTCATTAAAGAGCAATACTATTTACTAGATACCTAATGTCCCAACTTGTCTTTCTCCTTCATTCTTTTTCACGTGCTGTCATACCCAAACATGGGTGATCTTCTCTGCACTGTGAGCATGGGTACTTCTGCTAAAATATATTAGAAAATTTCCTTAGGTGAGTCTTCTTAGATAGCAGATCCACAGTTACAGATGTGTATATATTTGCACACTTTATTATTTGCATAAAGATATGGGGTAAAGGCAACTTTTTGAATGTAAAGAAGTTGCATTAACTGTTTATCCAGAGCACTTGTGTTAGCTCTTTTTCTGCACTATAACAGATACATGGATGCTGAGTTAACAGTGGCAGCTTTATGTCAGCTTTCAAAATCTGAATTACATCTCCTAAGTGATATAAAATCTCACTAATCTATTCTGAATAGGCCATAGATAAAAATATTTTCTGTTCATATAAGATTCCAGAAACTGCTCCAAAGAGACTGAAATGAAGATCTGATTATAGTGAAATAACAACTTGACAAAAATTCAAAGTGTATATAAACAACCAAGTTGAAGAAGTCCAAAAGCCTTACTGTAACCATCAGAACATGTGAATGGTTAGAAATACGTTTTGGACCTTTCAGTGGTAGCATCAATATTAAAGAATGAAATTTGTTTGAAAATAATCTTTTAACAGCATGTGTCAGCTCTGGACTGAGGGGGAGCTCTGAGCTGATCTCGGAGCTCCAGCATTACTGAGGCTGCAGGGCTGTCATTATGTAATTGCATCCAGCTGATTTCCTTGCAGTAATCCCTGCATTTGTTGGATAACTCAGAATATATGGTATAACTCCCTCTTTCCTTCCTTCCCCATACCATATATTAAACTTACATTTTGCAAGATTTTGTGTTTATTTTTCCCAAATGCTTGCAATTCTTTCTTAGCCTAAAAACTCCACTTGATAAAGTTGGTTTCAATTTTGCTTGCCTTTCCCCCCATCCCCCTCCACACCGCCACCCCAAAAAATCTGAGACATACACTTAGAGCACCCTTTTTCATTTCTAAACTGGATGTGTACCTTACCATAAGCAAGTCCTCCATATTTTTCTAGTATTATTGTTGGCATTTGTTGGTCTATTGCTTGTTTTAATTTGTATTTAAATATTGCATAGTAGCAAGCCACACATTTCTTGTTCTCCAATGTATCTGGAGTCACATTCAGTTAAAGTTCACTGATGTTTGTCTTTGGGGTTTTGGCTTGGCTAGAGAGGAGAGTTATCCACAGAATTTAAATGTGAACTTCACTGGTGTTTAAAGCTCAGTGGCATTTGGAGCTAGAAGTTTGATTCTGGTCCACTGCTAATCTTAATTTTACTTTATTTATTACTGCTACTGTAACAAATGTATTTTGGATTTTGTGTTGTCCCAGGTACCATCAAACCTTACCCTTAACTTCTTCATATGAAAAGAATGGCCTGAAGGATGTATCTCTTACCATTTCAATCTTCATATTAGTTTTATAGGCAACAGAAACTTTACCCAGTTCCACAAAATGAATTCATTTAGAGTCAATCAAATAATTATACCTTCTGCTTGGATGCCATACTTTGATTGGCTTTTTAAGGTGGTATTTCACTTTTTTATATATGTGTTTTTAGAAGAGAATAATCCCTGCAAGATATTTTAACATCTATCACCCCTTCTGTGAAGGTTGTTACAAGCATGTGTCTCATCAGATACACAAACCACAAAGCATGGAGTGTCTTCACAGGGAGACTGTGCTCAAAGATAAGAGGATTAAATGGAGAACACGGGGCGAAAGGTGTAAGGACATGGAAAAAAAGAGGGAACGTGTTCTCTGCAGGTCAGTAGCACTGCCACTAATAAAAACCATACTGTAATATTTCAGTATGTTTTATTTTAAAGATGAGATTTAATTTTATTTGGATGTAACATAAATCCAGGCACAGCAATGGTTAGATTCAAGAAACCACAATATGTCAGTCTTAATAACAAAAAAAAAAAAAAGAGAGAGAGTATGGGTAGTCATTAGTTTATAAAGAATTGATATTTTTTGTCTGCTTTCTAGGTTTTGTCAGTTTGAGGCTGATTTCTGAATAGGCTAAAGTACTTTTTCTTATTTGTGGAGCAGCCTGTTCTCTTCTGGTATTATATTCCAGGAAAGATTCACTGGGTGCATTCCTTAAACATGACTGTGCATAAAGCATGTGGAGATTAAGGAAAAATAAATTGCTTTAGACTAATAAGTTAGATCTACATCTTTACTATTGTTAGGCATAAATCTTCCTGCATGTAGGTCTAAACAACGTCTTGTGACAGAACAAATGGTTCTGGAGAGAAAGTTATGAACATGAAGCCAGGGAATATGGATTTACATTCTGTTAATTTCAGTAGGAAATGCAGACTACTGTTCTCCATGTATAAAAATATCTGAAATATATTCTGTTTAGTGAATTTCAGTTACATACAACATACATCACACTGGTAAGTGTTTTCTGCCTCTATACATTTTCATCATATTGAGATCCTTTCTGGTTCTCTGTTTGGGTTTCTCAGGAGTTACAGGTTAAGTCCCATGATTCCATTATATTTAGGCTCTCAAATGGTGTTTATCATTGTAGTTCTGGGCCTAGCAGCTCATGAAGGAATGGGACTAATATCTGCCACATGTTGGTCGTTCTCTCATCCTCTCCCCAGAGAGGAAGCAATGGAATGTCTTGGTTTGCTAGAGATTTAAGTATTTATTTTAAAATCCACAAGTTGGTATGGGCTTATTTTAGGGATAGCAAAATATTGCACTGGAAATGGAATGGCATGAGCTTGCAGCAGTCTTTATTCTTTGTGGGAGTTTGCTTCATGGATTTGGATTAGCTGAGAAAGATCTGTGTTCTATTGGCAAACAGTCTTTTTTCTTGAGACTTCCTCTGTTTTAATAATAGTTAACAGCCTTTCACCTAGAGCTTGAGTTTTTCTTATGTTTTCTGGGTGCAGGCAGTTGAGGAAATGAGTACATGGTAAAATACGATGTGTGGTCATGCTGGAGGTGGCCTTGAGCTTGCAGATAGCCATGTACATGTACAAACACCAAAAGGATCATACTTGGAATGTGCTGCTTCCTTCCTGGCCAGCCCCATGCCTAACATTCACACAGAAGGGGCAATTTTAATGGCCAGAAGAGGAAAGTACTTTATGTGTAAATACATGAAATATTTTGGTTTTTCATCAGAAGTACAGGTTCTGTCTGGTGTAGTGTCAAGTTTTGCAGCGTGATGGGAAATAACATTGAAGATTGCATTATTGTACTAATTTTAATTACAGCTATAAAATTGCAATCCAACCTTGTAAATCATTGCAGGATTACTCATAAGTGGTGGTAAGTTGTCATAACAAGTGTTTGGTGAGTTGGTATTTACAGATCAGGTCCATAATTAAGGAAGATCCGGCAAGTATGCTCACACAGAGGCAGTTTTGGAAAGATTTGAAGTCAGAAGGAAAGAATTTCTGTCACTTGCACGATTTTGAGATCAGATCTGTAATGCCTACACTAAGAGAGCACTGCTTTTATTTCTTTTAAATATGTGAACTATTTTTAGGAAATTTAAATTTTACAAAATATTTCCTTGTAGGTATCATGAACAAATGAGTGGAATGTTCTGTCCTTGTGCTAATTAAAGATTCTACAATCTATATTGTCTCCATCATCTACATAAGAACTTTTATGGACTGCTTGCTTGAGGATGACAGAATCTGTGGCACATAAAATAGCACATTTAGACACCTTGAAATCTTTCCATCCAAAGTGATTCTTGCTGTATTAGATAACCATTTAATAGCCATCCAAAACAGGGAAAGAAAACCAGAAATATGTCAAGAACAGACTATATATCTACCTGAATTTATATATCTTCAGTGTTACAACATAATGCAAATGGGATTTAAAAAAAAATATTCTGGAGTGGAAATGGAGTAGTAGTACAGTTAATCCACTGCATAAATTAAAACCTGCTAATATTTATGAAAGTGGTATTTTCTAAGGAATTTTAAAATGCTAAGAATTCCCGGACTAAGAATGAAACAGAAATGTCTTCTACCATTATGAATAAAGGCCCCTGATTCTGCAAGCACTTGCAGGAGTAAGGGGCTGTGAACACACCAGCAGCTCCCTGGTTCTTTCTATGGTTGATTTTGTTCAAAAGTTCCCACAGATGCCCAAACCTCTGATCCCAGAAACACCCATTACCTGTATTTTGCTAATAGGACTAGCTGTAGTGGGGCTGCTTACATGAGTAAGACAAATGTTTGAATAACTTTTAAGGAATCCTTGCCTAGGTATTCATGGATAATATGAGCTATTAACTAATTAATGTGCACTTGTGAATGGTGAAATGCTCCCAGAGATGCTTAAGATGGTCTCATAAATTTGCTAACACTAATCATGCAGTAATGCTACTAGTGTACTGAGGTGTCTTCAGGTTTGGGCTATGGTCTTCAATATACTGATAATTTAATAAAATTCCATTTTAGGCTTGTGACAGTTTAATGTTTAAACCAATCAATGTTTTTAAAGTAGTCTTAAAAGTGTCTATTTCATTGTGCTCTCTGGGAGAAAGAAAGCACCATGGAAGAAAAACACATCTCTAGAAGCAGCTGAGTAAGATCTTTCATAAATATTCAAGTGTGCAGTTTTCAGCTGCTGGTTTGATTGCTGTAGGGCTAAGGTGAAATCTGTGAAGTGTTCATTGGTGAAAAGATTACAGACCCAGAGTTGTCTTACAGATCCTTTACACCACACTGCCGACTCACCCAGGGACAGGGTACGCTAACGTGACACTTCATGGGAAATCAGTGCTCAGCATGACTGGGCCTTATGCTATTTTGCTGATCTGATTTTTTATTTCTCTGAAGTAAATAGAAAGACTGGGACAAATATTCCTTAACTGGGCCTGGAAAAGGAGGGCCTGAGAACATGAGGTACATGGAGACAGAATTAAAGATCACAACCTTTGAGGCAGGTTGACACACTGAGGAGATTGACAACCCTCTTGGTTTGCCAGGCATAGAATTATCCATAGCTGGGCTCTCAACATGGTCGAGAAGGAATTTCTTTAGGAATTATTCGTATGTAAGTAATAAGTACAATATTATGTAATAGACCACTTTATATTATGCCATGTATTTCTAAATGTCCTAACATGGTATAGGCTTTGCCATTGTTAGGGATTTCTTTCACAGCTAAAAACAAGACTGAAGTTAATGAGGATATTTAGTGCAGACAGAAATGACACAGTTTGTGTTGATTTACACAACCATAAATGCAAAATGACCCCCTATCATTAAAGGAGTTGTGCTAGATGTATGGTAGTATACAAAAGATAAGAAACTGGCCCAGGGTAGGCACTTTAGCATTAAATACATCCATCTTTGGGTTGAAAATGTACAGCAGTAAGAGATATGAGGGCGCTGGGAGGATTCTGTCTGTCAGGACCACCAATTGTCTGGGTCAGCCTGCTGTCTTAGAATTAGTTTAAAATAAAACTAATGACAATCTTCCTTGGTATTCTTTCTTGATGGAGACTTTGTGCTCTTTAATCCTGTGTAAACTTTTTCAGAGACATTTTAGAACTTTAGAAGAAGTGCTAGCACAGTGATGCTACAAAGAGTTGCTGTACTGGTCCTAGCCTGTGCCTGTGCTCTTGAAGTCTCATGCACATGGGAAAATTTTAAGCTGCTGGAAAAACGAAAAGATTTTTTTCATGGAGATCAGAGACAGATTCTCATTCTAATATCTTGAAAAATATCCACTTAATCCTTACTAGTATGGATTTTATTTTAAGTTATTGTCTTTCCACAGAGATAAATGAATGTACTGGTAAGAACAGTAATACAGGAGTCTGGCTGGCACTCCACTCTTGTTCCGGTAGGTACAACCATCCGGAGCAGACACTTCCAGGATTGATAGCAAACTTTAGTCGTTCAATACGGCTAGAGATACCAGTCCATCTTTAGTGAAGGGCACTATTAATAGCCAGGTAAAAGCATTTGTGTATTAGAAGATTCCAGTTACGGTCATATTGTGTCAGGAAGATGTCAGTGTTCTATCTTGTCTTGCTACTAATGATTGCTAATACAGTACTTACAGGATAATAGATGAAGAGGGATGGATTACAAAGTTATAAATCAATCAAAGTTTTTGTGATACATTTATATGGTTTTGCAGCTTGTTAAATCATCAAAACCCTCAGATTGATTTTTACTTTAACAATCAATCCTCTCTATGTTTTTTAATATGCAGTCAAGAGTTAAATTTTTCTAACTATAAATATTGAGAAAAGTATTATGACAGTAGCAGGAAGATTTATTGCATTCTGATGGCAGAGCTGAGAGGATGTATATACTATACCACTGAAGTGTCAAGATGCAAAGGTTGATTAGTCAGAAAGATTTTGTTTTACACAGAGGAAACTCATCTATATGTTCATCAGCTGATATGCAGCAGGAATTCATCTGCACAATTCCTTCCACTTCCAGATGGTCTGATATCAGCCTGCACATGGGATAACGTTCACATTTCTATTGAGAATGCTTAAAACATTATCTGTGATGAAGCTATGGCAGTACACAGGTAACTGTCACATCTAAGGCTCTACAGCTGCTCAATATTCATCATGGCTTCTGATAAGCAGTAAATGACCCTAAAAGATCCAGGTTTTCTGTTCACACATTTACCCAAATGGTGACATTCCAAAACAGGAAGACTTTTCCAGGAAAGTTAGCAATTAAGTGTCTGGCCATAATGAACTACTAGCTTTTAGCTTAACAGGCAATTTTTTATTTGATTACCATCCAGTAGGTATATAAACATTTGGGAGTTTCACTTTTGACAAAGTTTTGCAATTGAGTCATGTGTAGATCAGGAACAAGACTAAATCTGCCGGACATATTTTGTGCAATTAACATAGCTTCCAAAAAGAACATGGCTTTATTAGGTATTTATCAGTTTACTGTGAAAACTGATCAGTGCAATATTTAGAAAACATAGCACTGTACACAGGAAGTTATGCCATCCCACTGAACTTTGGTTGAGGAAGAAGATTCTGAGTAGCTGGAGGCTGTAGGTCAGTAGTGGGGAGGTTCTTTGATAGCTCATGCAAGCACCCCGTGTAGCTCTAAAAGGTGTTCCCATCACCAGCACCACCTGAGCCCCACAGACCTGCAGAGAATCCCTTATGGGGGATGCCCTAGGTGCAGCTGTGTGTGGGTGCTGAGTGCAGCAGCCACCAGAGCTGAGATCCACATCAGGTGTACTGCATTCTGCACAAGTGTGGCCCTGGCAAAGGTGCCCTCAGCATCCCAGCTAAACCTCTTCAGATAACCTGGGTTACTGCTCAAGTGGAGCACACAAGCAGCACATAAATGTCCAGTTTGTAAATACTAAGCTGACTATAATTTGCAGTTGTCTGTATATGTATTTTATCTTCAACCATTTTTATTAGAAAAGAAAGCTTGCATTATGTAGCCAAAACACTTATTAGAAGGATTAAAAATTGGCTAATGGCAGATATCAAACTATATTTGTGTAAAGGGAGAGATTAATTTGGTAGATTTATTTCCAGTGGAGCTCTCCAGGGACCTAGACTTGTTTTGGTACCAATATTTTGTCAAAAACCCCCTAGACAGTGATGAAAAGCATTAGTTCCTAAAGTCTGAAGTGAGACAAAAAAAAGTTAAGAATGTAAGCAGTAATTCTGTCTTAGAAAAATATGGTAACTTTTGAATATTATTCCAGTATGAGCTGTCAAGGATGTAGCTGAAACAGACAAAGACTTCCTTGGCTGTATCAGAAGAAAAGTACCTGGAGAAGCAGAGAAGTTCAAACAATATTGGCAAGATCACCTATAAGATTGTGATTTTTTCTGGGGACCACCTTTCAAGAATTAGATGTGGAAGTAAGAGAGTTCAAATGCAAGCCATGAAAATTATACAGATGCTGGAAAGCAAGCCTTATTCTTCCAATAAAAATGCAAGGAGTTCTACTTACACAGCTTCTTAGAGGTAAGGTCAAGAATCACACAGATACCCTTCCATGGAAAAAAATGTGATAATTGGGCTTTTCTCTCCTGCTGACAAAGCATAACAAAATCGAGTGGCTGGAAGCTGTGAGAGTAATTAGATGCAGGAACTGCTTGCCAGGTGAGCTGGAGAACTCCTCTTTGCTTAGATTTTTAAGAAAGGGAGATTAGAGATTCTTAAAAAAAAATTTAAAAAAGGTAATCCAGCTTCAGTAAGAAATTTAATACCTGTGTGTTTATAGAAACAGGAATGTGGAGATGGCAGTGAAAGTTTTGGAAAGGATTGCTGAAGATTTCCAGTTATCTTTTCTTTCCTTGGAGTTCCTTCATTCTTTTAGGGCTGTAGCAAGAGCTGAAATGCTTGCCTTGCTCTCTCTGAAATGTTTGCACATTGCTTTGTGACACAGCCAGCTCTGCATTAAGACAATGGTTATAAAGAGTTCTCAAGCTTCAGAGCTCTAGCCAGTCAAGAATAAATTTCCCCAGACATCCAATTAAGGATATAGATCGAAGGACTTTGTTTGTTTTCAGCTTCCTCTGAAGGAATAGAGGCTGACCATAACGAGACGTGGGATGCCAGCTAATGTGAGCTCTGCTCACTTGTACAGAGAATCCTCTTGGACGCGGCCGATTTGTCCCGCTCAGCTCCTTGTGTTAGGCTGGCTGCTGTCTGCCAGGGAATGCACTGGGAGCCCACATGGGGAAGGCCCTCACTAGGGGAGGCTGGAGTTCATTGCTGAGACCACTTGAGCAATCTCACCTCCTCAGTTTCCCTCCTCTGCTGAACTTTTGCCTCTCAGATCCTCGTTTGTGCTTGTCTACCTTCTTCCCCAGCAAGTGCTTTAATATACCATGGGGTCAAATATTTTGGCTGGATGGGCCATCTGAATGAAACTTAATGGCTTCAGATTAACAAATGACCATCTGTAAGCATCTAATAATTCTGTCTTTCAACTATAAAATTTTGAAATAAAAAATTTAATTAGTTTTATTTAGGGCTCTTTGCTTAACAGAATTAGAGTTGTGGTTCCATTTTCTCCTTAGGTCTTTTTCAAACACACTCCTCCAATTCTAAGGATTATTTTTGTCCTGCAAAATAACTCTAAAAAATGCTGCATCCTTCTCCTGGAAACTGTCAGCACTGTTTATACTTGGTGAAAAGTGTCAAAAGGACAGATGTCAAAGGTTCTGCTAGTCAGGATGAACTGCAGATTGTGCTCAAGCAAACTGGGACTAAAGGGTGTTGGTGCACACATGCTGGGACAACATAGTACCCTGTGCCAAAAAAATTCCTGTGGTCATTGTATGGCAGCATGATGAGAAGTACAAAGGTATCCAGAGCAGCTTCATCACATTCTCTGGTTCTACTGGGATATGGGGTTTGCAGCATGAAGAGTGAATGAAGATTGTTCTGCTTAATCAGAGCTCGTGGCAGCACTGGTTCCTAACATATATGTGATATATGCTAGTATGCCTCATTTGCTTTATTGCTTTGTAGAGAGGTTTGTAGTTTAACCAGCATTAATGACAAACTTGGAACTGTGATGCATCAAGTTCCTTTAACAAATGCAACAAATGGCATAGCCACACTCAGCTTCACCCAGAAAACCTAAGGTGCTTTAGAGTAGGCAAAGTGTAATTGTGGTGAATGTTGAACCATTCACTCTGCCAGGGCACAGGACCAGCAGCATTCAAACACAGGTGACATTTGAAGTTCCTGTGCCCTTTGTTTAACTTTGCACCATGAACGAGGCTGCACAACAACTCTTGGTAACCCTCAGTGACAGATTTTTTAAACCAGTGCCCTTTTTTATCACAAAGATGAAGGAGAAGAGTGAGTGTTGTGTGCAATAAAGTTTCCGTGTTTATTAGAAAGGTAAAGACAGTGACAGAAACACTGAGAAATTCGGGCATGTTTGCTAAGCTCTTACCCTCAGGTATGAATTTGGCAGCTGTTATAAACGGGTCCCGTGTTTCTCTATAACATAGTTATCTGTTCAATACTAAACCCACAGTTTGGGGACAAACACTTCATTCTGCCCAACCTTCTGAAACTCATCTTCAGATGCTTTTGGTGAATATTTACTGGCATATATTCTGTTTGCATTACAGTTTGTAGGTTGAATATAGTCTTATCTTTCTCATTATACACATGTGAACAACATTGTGCAGAGCAGTGCTGTTATTCTTTCTGTTTTGTTATTTGCAATGTTACACTTTTCTTTTTCTCAACTAAGGTGTGCTAACCATTTATTTTAAACACATACATATGGTTGCATTTAATGACTACATGACAAGAATAAAAAAGTGCAATTTTTAAAATTATGCATGAAGTCTGATATAGTTAAAGTCTTCTTTGAATAGATTATGAGTAGTTAATAAATTACTGAAAGTGCAAATCAGCTCTGCAAAGGGTTTGCAAGGAAGAAAAGAGCTACATTTGTCATGTTTCCTATAAAGTGACCAAAGGTAGAGCTAAAGTACTTGGCCAGAAAAATCTCCTATTTAGCTGTAGCCCCAAAACCTCAGGTCCAGATTTAGCTGTACTGAGGAAACGCCTAGAAATTAATGTGAAATGAAACTACTCATTGGATGGTCTTTCTTGCTTGTTGAGCCATTAAATGAACTCTTTAAATGCATTTCTGGTTTTGATTTTTGTTTTGGTATGAGTGTAAAAACTAAAGACATTAAAAGAATAATGGGCTGCTTAGGCTAAAGCATTTTATCACTGACATTTTTCTGAGATTAGAGAAGGCTTTTCAAACAAAAAAATAAAGTCTAGAAACTGAGAAAATAAATAGTGTTTGAATTATTTTCATTGTTCTCTGTGTCACTGCAATAAACTTCAGCTATAATGCAGATGTTTCATTCTGTACACGTACTTTATAATAAAACAGTAGGACTTCTGGTCAGCCAACAAAGCAAACAAGACAGGCTTTCCTGAAATGCTTCTGCTTTTCCACTGCTTACTTGTATTTATTGATAAAATATTTTACTGCTTCCTGACTCTGTAATGAGGTTGATTTTTTTAAAATTAGATATTCAGAGGAAAAGCAAGAATTACAAAAAAAGGGATCAACTAAAAACAAACCAAACCACTCATTCAGCAGAATGATTTTTGTGTTAACTAAAAATTCTATTTTTCATTCATTTTTGGCTAACACCCATGAAGGTTTTCTTTTGCTTTTACCTGGGCTTTCTTTTCTCATGTTATGTTTTTAACTCCAGACTCCCAATAAGAACTGTACTGTTTTCCAGCTACTGTACTTTTTTTGAGGCCATAAGTTTCAGCCAGATCTTTCTGTATTTTACTCCAGGCATTTGTCCCACTTTCCTTTGACAGAAGAATAGAGACCACATTTGTGGTATTCCTAAATTAATTATACTTTTCCAGGCTTGAAATACTGTGACAGATCAACAAAACAGTAGCAGAAAACTAATTCCTTCAAAAAATATGAAAAAAGGAAGTTGTGTAAGATGGTGTAATTAATCTTGCAATAAAAATAATTGTTTACAGTTAAAATTAATGTCACATGCATTCCTCACCAGATAATAAATTATGGGTTTTCTCATTAGCATTTGAATTGATTTCCTCTAATTTCTGAGAAACACATGAGCATGTGACTAGATTAAGTTTAATTGGACTACAGCTGGCACTGATTGTGTGTGGATAGGGTGGGGGTTTTGACTGATTTGGCATCTTCCTGCATTGTGTTTCATTGTCTGTTTCTTCCTGTTCAGTTTTTTCTGCACAGGATGTAAGGCACTGTGAGAAATATTAGAAAATTAAAAGGTGAAAGAACCTTAGTGAACACAGAAAAAACGTGGGTGAGGTGTTTCTAGAAGGTGTGTGTTGTCAGCCAGCGTGGCTGAGTGAGGCAAACATCAGAGTGCTCTGCAGTGGGGCAGGCACAGGATGCAGGCATTGTCACAGCAGTGTTTGTGTGAGGCACTGCTGAGCAGCCTCTGCAGCTTCCTCACCAGCTGGATGTCACTGCTGCCACAGGAGAGAGCTGACCCAGTTCTGTTTTGTTCCACAGCTCTGTTTAGTGTTTGAGCAGGGAGCACCTGAGGCAGGAGTGCATTCTCTCTTCCTAACTTTCAGTGCACAAGCAGTAAGCTGTGCCAGACAATGAGATTTTAAATTTTGCTCCTGGCACCACTGCATTTCCTCTGTCAGCCTAGCGAGCCCAGATTTCTTCAGTGACCACTAATGCCTGCCTAGGGAAGGGCATGAGATTAAGTCAAACACCTAGTGATAATCCCCTCTCTGATCCTCTAGTTTTCATTGATGTATTGCTCTAGGGTTTTATGAAGCATAGGTGATATATTTATGTTTAACAGCCCTGGATGGATTTTTCCCACATGAAAATATCTAACAGATTTTAAAATTCATGTTAAATCTTCAGCTTTCCCAGCATCTTGTGTCTTGTTTTGCTAGTAAAACTGTGCATTCTTAGGACTGTTTTGATACTAATTCTTGTATTCAATAGATTTTTCACCTACTTCATACAAGTTCTGATTTTTATACTTGGGTTAATGTCTTCTCAGAGACAGGGCTTTAAGCCAAAGAGTCCTGCTCTATTTGGTAATTTCTGTGAAGTCACTCCACATCCCAGTTGTCTTTGCTGGCCTTTTCCTTCTATTTTTAAATTCTGCTACGAATTTTTGAGCTAGAGAAGCCAAAGCTGTTACTGAGTATTCAAGAGTAGCTCATTCTGGATTCATACAGTGACAATGATTTCTGCTTGTTTCTGTTCATTTCTGAAAACTGTAGATTCATAGGGAGCACCCTGCTATTCAGTGTGACTGAGGGTGGCAGAAATAACTAAATAAAGATACAGAGAGGTACCTGTTGAAAAGAGCGTTATGTGAGTAGTTTAGAAACTATTCTTCTTGTCTTCTACAAAGATATTTCACATACTGAAAAAAGTTTAAATAGTCTGTAAATGGCAAAATAAATTCAGTGGAGGAAGTACTGAACTTGGGGCATATGGTGAGGTTATTAATGAGTAAGAAAAGGCCACAAGGTATAATGGAAAGGCAGATGCTAATAGTGAGCAATTTAATAAGAAATGCAGATAGAGCACCAGACTCAGACTGTAATTCAATTTAGGTCAGCATTTGAAGAAACATATGAAGAATGAATTTGGATCATTCTATATAATCTTGGTTTTGATTCTCTCAGTCATCTTTTGTCTTCCAGGTGCTTTCCATCACAGCTAGAGATGAAAAACAATGTTTACTGTTGGTTCATGCTGCACTTGAAACAAGTAACACATGTGAGGGGAAGTACAGAGAATGTTTTACAAGTCACATTTAAATAAAAATATTTTAACTAATAGATTCCTCATACGGTTTTCCAGAATTGATTTTAAAATGTGCACTGAGAAGCAGACAAAGACACATTAAGAATGAGTGGTGGACTGAAACTTCATATTCATGGAATTATCTTTAGATGTTTCTTCCTAAGTAAGGAAATCCACAGATCAATCAAACCTGGTTATAATGGGGAGGAAACAGAAAAATACAAGGTGGGGGTAAATCTATCCAAAAATATAAAGAAAGTGACAAAAAAAGAGTGAAGGATATCTGGGGTTTGCTTGCTATTGGATTGAGGAGTTGCCTACTGCATAAGATGCCCCATTTACTCATCTCTTTCTGTTACATATACATTGTAGAGAATAATTGGAAATGTAGACCTTGCAACTTATGAAATATTTACTTGCGTCTAGTAGATATTTTTGGCAGAAATGAGATTGTATACCAAATTGTCTGTTCTGCCTACTTCACCCCTTTTTTTCTGGAGGGCTGATACTACCTTTTGAAATAGGATCTTAAAAATGCCCAAGACATTTGCCTGATATGTGTATAAAATAATTTAAATGTATATGATTTTTCCTTTTTTGGGATGGGCTTTTCATGGATTATTTTCTGCCAAATACTGTTCAGACATTTTCAAGGTATAAGAAGTCTGTGATGTTTAGGAAGGTTAGAACCCTAGATATCCTGGCTACAGACCAATTTCAGACTGTTTCTTGAGACCAGAGTTGTTAAAGTAATATCTTTTAATCAAGAAAGAAGAATCTCAATATCAAACTACATTTTTCAGTTAGATCTAGATATAATTCTGTATTTAATTAAATGTAGCAGTGTATTAAAGTTTATTATTATTATGTCACAGACATGGTACTTACAGTGTTCAGATTTTCCAGACAGAAAAATTCCAGCTTGTATGTAGTGTTTTGAAAATATTTTTTCAATATTATGTGGGGTTTGTTGTGTGTGCCAATGGAGACAGGATTACCAGGCTGGTGATCAGCTGGCAGAGGGATGCTTTTTTCAGAAGCAAGTCAAGATTCAAAACAGGGAGGTTAGCAGCAGTGATGCTTTTACAGTGATTTCCAGGACAGCCAGCTGCTGGTGCTGTGCCTGAGGTAAAAATAATATGGTCATAGCTGATAAACAAGGAGCAAGAGCAATTCATTGCAATCTGATCAGACCTGTTCTGCATTGAGCTTTTCTTTTTTTGTACTTCTTTTGTCCCATCTCCATCTGGGATCGAAAAACAAAACAAAAAAAAACCCCAGTCTTTACTGTAAAGTACAAAAGTCCATCTTATATTTCAGCATTAATTTGGAGAGATGTAATGACCTGCCCAGCTTCTCAATGTTGCTCTAAAAAGCACTGCAGGTTTCTAGGGAGCCTTCTGCAATCAAGGTCTCTTGCAGCCTCCAAGCCTCACAAAATCTTTCCTCTGTTCTCAGTTTATACGCCTGTGTCCTTTGGAATTTGGAGATGTTAGGTGGTCTCAATTCTTGCCTCAGCAACGTGCTCTGATCAAAGTGTGCAGTACAATGTGATTGCAGCAAAACGTGCTGTGTACCATCTCTAATAGCCTGGGCTGTCAGTACAGGATTTCAGCCTGCTGAGAACTTTCAATCTTCTGTGCTTAGTGTGCATTAAATCTCTCATCATCTACAAAATGCCTTCCCTCCCCTACTTACTTTGGGCTGTAGGAGAGCTATAGTCCATAACCTTTGTTTTCAGTTTTATCATGAATTGAAATACACACACACTTAAATTTTCCTAATAAATAAAGTGCTATGTTGTTCTAAAGCTGCCTTTTCACCTCATTACAGCTCAGCGGAGTGGAGAGTGATGTCATGGTTGACCCAGCACCAGCATGCCCATAAATGATACAGTATGTTCCCCCCTTTACTTCCTGGCTAAAGCACTGGGAAGGAGCTTAATATGAAATTCATGCCGTGATGACAGATTTAAAAGTTGCTACAGACTGTAACAGACAGCAACTGCATTTTGCAGACATACATGACACATACCACTCTCTTGTATTCCTAAGTGATGACATTTTCAGTTTAAAGACTTATGCTTCTATTGCACATTATGGATGTCTGTCTACAAAATCAGGCAGGAAGAGGGAAGGAAAGGACAGGACAGAGAAAACACTGAACTGGATATAAAGCTCTGCTTGGAGAATATGTCGAATATTAATCAGTGGCTGGAGGGGCAGCGCACACCAGTTTTCAAGCAGGCTGCACTGCTGCTCTGTGCCTTTTGGGGGATTTTGGCTGTTTGGAGGCAGACAAAACAGTTGTGCTTCATCTGGGGAAATGGGCCCCTCACACTTTTAACAAGGAGACTCTGACAACCCAAACGGTGCTAAATTGTAAATTTGCAAGCAGGAAACTAACACACCAAACATGAGACACCCTTCTTTGGCTGGGCTTCCCAAGCAATTAAATAAATAGCCATCATGTTGTGTCTGCAGGGCAATAAACCATGCCACTGTGGAGGATTTACAGGAGTGGGCCAGGGAGGGTGCTGCCTGACAGAGCTGTGACGTTCTGCATTTGCACCTATGGCTGCTGGAGAAGCTTCCCGTGAAGGTACAGCTTGGTTGTAAATATAAGCACTGGTTTATAACCTTGGCATCTCCCTTCACCCTCCGCTGGCTGTCCTTTCCTGCAGCTACTCAGCATCACAGCATACGTGACAGGTAAATAGTCACTCAAACTGATGGAAAGCAAAGCTATGCAAATATGTAAGAATGGATTACTAGCATTGCACTCGATCAGAAAACAAAATTACATTGGCCTCATATCAGAAGACATTCCATACTGTTACTGCAGTTTATGCCAAATAGGCAACCTCCTCCACTGGAAAACATATCCATTAATTTCCTTCAGGATTCTTAGATGCCTGACCAGGATTTCAGAAGAGCTGAAAAAATAGAATACCCTTGAGAATTCTTCCACATGCTCTTGGAGACACATGTGTGCAGAAACAGGATTTTATGGTATTTTTAGATGCTGAGCACCCTTAAGTGAAAGTTGAAGGAAATCAGTCCCATGCAGAATTATGTCTCTAGCATGGCAGGAGTGCCCAGTCACAAGAGACATGATCAATAAAGCTTATAGTTTATGCACCTCAATATTGAGTTTCCACATTTTGATTTAAGGAGTTTCCTGTAACATAACCCATGGGAGCTAAATTTTCCTGCTCTGCATGAATGAAATGTTGCCATTTGTTCAATATTCAGGTTATTTATCATTTGGAGTCCTACCCGTATTACTGAAGCCAAATCTCCTCTCAGAAAGAGGCAATTCTTAAAAGGAGTACAAAGCTTTTCTTCAATAAGGTATCAACTAATGAAGAGCAAAGTTATTTTAATTAAATTAAAGCAGAATCAAATCATGAACACAGCGGAATCTCCAAAGTTTTGTCTCTCAAGCTAATTTTTTTGAATTTAAAAAGTTTTGGAAATTTCAACCATATTAAAACCATGAAGTCCTACAAATTTCATCAAAAGATTGAGTCAATGAGATTTCCAACTTTGGTCCTCAGCTGAGGTTGCTTGCAGAAAAGCATGTCTGCATATGAAGATTCAATTCTTCAACAGAGAACCTGATATATGAGTGATATTTCAAGGGTATTACTTATTTTGCAATATATGCTACAATCTGGAATTTATGTGTCTAAGTAAAACCTGTGAAAACACCTAAATGCTTGACCCTTTGATTTTCAAGAGATTCACATTGTTTTACCCAGCCAGTCTTAGCAGAAATGTTGTGGACAGTTTTGACACAGGTAACAAGGTATGTGGTTTTCTTTCTTCTGGTACAGGTGCCAGAGCAGTGGGAGCATCTTTTTCATTTTTCAGTCATCCCAGTTTCCCACATGCATATCTATTCATCTTTGTCACTTGCAGAGCCTCACTTAGCTGAGTAGCTCTCATTTGTCCCCTGACCTTTGACTGCTCCTGGTTATGTTGAGGATAAGGATGAGGGGAAACAGCCATGAGAAAGGTTTCTTTTTTTCTCCATCAGTCCCTCAAGGAATTGAGCCTAGTCACTGCAGAAAATGTGAGGATGTTTTGTAAGTTTCTAGATTTATTTGCATTCCAGAAGATGTTTTTAACAAAAACTGCAAAGAATTTGGGAAAGTATTACTTAGGAAAAAGTAATTGTATTTAATGGAAAGTCAGATAAGGGTAAACTAGTACAGAAGTCATGCAGGTTTCTTCACAGCAGAAAAAGAAATTGACAGTGAATGTAGGATTTTTGTAAATTATAGGCTTAAACCAGAAATTATTATATTGCCATCAGTTTGCTAATTTTGTTCTTTTACAGTGTATGGAGGATGGTTCCTAATTTTTCAATATTAAGATATTTTATAATGAAACATAGCTGATGCTGTGATATGGAAGGAATTAGAGACTGTTTAAAACCAGTGGCTTGTTCTCCAAACCTGAAGAATGGATTAGTAACATGTGGAAGGGGAAATCTTCAGGGATGAAATATTGACCAAGGTAGCAGGTCCTCAACAAATAAAAGCATAATAAACTGAAATATTATTAATCACTACTTCTGATGTTGGGTTTTTTTGTTTGTTTTTTTCTTATATCATTATTTGCAAAGCATAACATTTTAAGTATAGTTCTGTAAAAAATATTGTGAGGTTTTTTTCCCATTTAGTTATCCTTATTCTGATTATTGCTAAAAAATTAATTATGGTACTTTGCTATTTCCAAAGTCTTCTCTGGAGATTTGAAATTGAAAGTGTCATGGGTATATTTTGCCAAATCTTCATTTGTGTGAATCATCCCAGCAGATCTTGCTGGCAAAATGGGATGACCTAAGTAAATGCCATTTTACTTCTTACATTTTGAAAGAGATTCCTTGCAGGTGGGGACAGTTACTTAGTAAAACTCAAAACTGGAAGGAAAAAAACTATTCTTAAATATTATTTATAGCTGTTAAACTTGGAGCGCAAGAGCCCTGCCTCTGACCAATTGCATGAGATTTCATGAACCTGTATTTAATTGTATAAAATGTGATTAGCAAGCTATATGTGTATCGGGAAGATAAGCTTAACTCTGTGTGCTTAAACCTTTTTTTTTTCAGGGTTGTGAGCATTGCTCTGACTTGCAGAACTGGCCATCTGCATCCCAAAGAATTAACAGTCTCCTTGGACTGTAGCAAACATGGAAATGGTACCAGCCAGCTCTAGTTGCCATCTGAGTCATTGGGAGTTCTCCTGAACATGCCAGGTGAAAGATGGTAGAATCAGACAATAACATGATAGTAGGAAGACTTAAACTTCTTTAGGACAGAGAAATCCTTGAGAAAGGATCAAATCCAATTAGGCTATAAATATGGGTTTCAGTGGTGAAAGAAAATGTATGTTCCAAATGTAGATCCTTTTCCCTGAATGGCGAGTTGGGAAGAGAGAGGTCTGTAGCATGAAAACCTACTTGCATCTGGCAGTTCAACAGCTGGGATGTGCAGGATGGCAGCCACAGAGCCAGAACATCCTTGCAGTGACCAGCCCATGGAACTCAGATGGGAACAGGCTGCTGCACCACAATCTGCCAGTTTCTACAAGACTGGTGTGGAAAACGTCATCTCATGACTTAAGTTAGTCAGGGAAGCTTGCTGGCTGGCTGCAACGTTATTGGGAAAGGACCCGACACCTGAGCATCCTCAGGCAGTTTGTGGTTAGAAATACCCCATTAATATGTGGCAAAACTTTGCTGCTGTGAGTTTCAATGCATATGTGCTTCTGAATTTACACGTAGAAAAATGTATGCTGAATGGGTCAACAAACCTTTTCCTTAGAAACACGAGTTATCTTCTTGGAGTCGGTGTGGGGAAGACCAGACTACTTGAACTGATATTCAACAGCAGAAAAGGAAAAAGGCCTTTCCTCTCCTGTGCCTGAATTTAAGAAGTAATTTTTATTTCATATAGGAGACAGATTTGTCCAGCTACATCAGTGCAATATCTCTATATAATTGTAAGCCTGTAAGAGTTCCAAGTGTATTATTTCCCTTTGTTGCCATCCATGATCTTTGCATCACACTGAAATTTTGTCTCTGATTGTTACTGAATTGATACAGATCAGAAAGTGTGGCAAAGTGACAGGACAAATGCTGGAATCAGACCTGCTGAACTGCTTTAGTCCACAAGAGGCACGCCGGATTTATGTATGGGAATAGAGAGACATCAACTGCCTTGAGATCTATGACTGATGGAGACATCCCTGACTTCCATTCTGCTTCCAGTCTGTTTGACAAGTGAAGCTGTGGGGCAGAATTAATGATCATGAGGTGTGCTTTCCTCTGGAACTCTGGCTAGCATGTCTGGTATAACTGGTAGGCAAAGTACCAGTTGCAGTGAAGCATGGCAGCCTGTGCTGGGCTGCAGGAATTCATGCTCCAGGCAGCAACTCAGAATTAACTGTTTGCTGTGTTGTGTGTGTTCTTACACCTTCATGTGTTGTTAGCACTGGTTTTGAAGTCTAGGAGGTGCCATGAGTCTCACACTGACAGCATGGGGAAAATAAATATAGATTTGGGAGTTGAAAAAATACATAAATAACATCAAAGAAGAAGTATCAGTGCTTAAAGCATCTCTTGCCATATCAGTGTGTGTATAACAATGACAGATATTTTTCTCATTCTGTTTAAAAGAATGCTTTTACACTGTTCTCCTCAAACCTTTCTTCCTTT